>JAWRVZ010000500.1:0-204659 GCA_037043235.1 Rhodeus uyekii
CGCAGAGACTGGAGGTTATTGATGATTCAGCTGAACAGTGAGTGGTCTGAAATATCAAAGAATAATAATGAATATTAAATATTAATCTAAAATAAACAACATTTACATTGGTAATAAACATGAGTAAATAATTAATTGATTACAGAAGTGTTGCAATACTTGGTTAGTGCACAAAATGGCATCTAGGGAACATACATGGAGTTTTTTCATCATGAGGGATCATCGGTGTTGTAACGAAATACCAAAAAATAAATAACAATGCTTTTTGATCCCCAAAGTGTTGAAAATTGCAATTAGTTTATAAAAATGTTTACAGTTTAATTACAACCTTGGCTTTTAACGGTCAGTTTTCACTAATGTGAATACTTTGTTTTATTTCTATTTTAAAGATGTAATTAAGCATTATTAATATAGTCTTACCACTTTCTAAACAGACTGCAGTTACACTGCATATATATGGAACAGACTATATAAATGTGTGCATTATACATTTATTTACTATATAAATGTGTGTATAGATAGATATGTATGTGTGTGTATATATATATATATATATATGTATATGTATATATATATATATATGTATGTGTGTGTGTGTGTATAAAGCCTTTCTTCATGTGAAATAAAATAACTTAAATATTAGTATTTCTTAAATAATTCCTGCTAAAGTACAATGAGGAGAGTAATGCTGTTTTTTCTAATCTCAAGCAGTTTTCAGATTGAATTGATCTGCCATGTCAGACTTCAGTTCAACACGGCAATTATAGCAGATAAATGAATCAACGCAATGTAATATTTGTATAAAGCCTTCCTCCATGGGAAACAAAATAACTTAAATATTAGTATTTTTAAAATAATTCCTGCTCATGTAATGCAGCAGAGTAATGCAGTTTTTTTGAACTCAAGCAGTTTACAGTTTGAAGCGATCTGCCATCGTTTTTGCATCCTTTTAAATACCTTATTTCATTTATTGTTTAAGTGTTCACAAAACATCGATCTATCAGCGAATCTGCTCAGGAAACGCGTTTGAACTCGAGAACAGGAGTCAGACTTTAGTTAAAAGCAGATAAAAGAATTAACACAATGTAACTATATACTCGAGAATTAGTTATAAATAACTTTGACTGTTAGACGCTGCATTTGAAGAGAGTCAGCGCGCTCTGCTCAGGGAAGCCGTTTACATGTGTCTTCCCCGTGCAAACACGAGCGAGAGTCAGAATTCGGCAATAAAGTACATAAATGAGCGCTATAAATAAACTTAGGCGATTAGACGGTTATGCTTTGGCGCGAGTCCAGGAGGACGCGCGTTTAAACTTCACTTACCTTTCCTATAGTATCATAGTGCTCAACAGCGAAAATCCTTTGCCGAGTAAAGACGAATGAGAGTCAGAATTTGGCCATATAAGTGCATAAATCTTCAAGGAAACACGCTGCAGCGGTTACTTGATAATCGGAAACAATTTCCGTTTGATCATAAACTCTCTCACATAAATCTATTTTAGGAGATTATGATTTCTATCTCCAGCAGTAATGGCGTCTTTGAAAAGCTTTGAGGCTTTGAATTGCAGCGCTCTGATTCGTTCAAACTTCAGTGCTCTCACTGACAGGGGTGTAATTTTGTGATATTATGAATGTAAAATAGAGAGATTTAACTTACTAATTAAAGTAAAAAATCGATTGTAGACCTGCAAGTTTTTTTTTCAGGATTTAAAAAAATAAAATGCATGCCCATTTGAATGGACATGTTCACACATACTGTTTTGAAATGTATTATATATCAGGTGTAATGTTGTGATGTTACCAACAGATGGAGTGGACGCTCTATCTAAAATTCAGTTTTTACTTCATTAGTGAAAGTCTATGGAGATTTTATGACTTTAATCTTCAGTTTTATCAAAAATCATAAGTCTGATCAGTCTGAAAAGGGATAGCAACTCAAGTCAGAACAGGTCTGAAGTCTGAGCAGAGTTTAGTGGTTGTAGCTTTAAAGCTCTAGGAGGAGATGCATTGAGAATTTTAGGTAAGAAGAATAATAATAATAAGTTTAGATACAATATCACTAAGTTGGCTTTCTCAAGCCAACTTAATAATAATAATAATAATAAGTTTAGATACAATATCACTAAGTTGGCTTTCTCAAGCCAACTTAACTAGATAGAGGAAGTTTATGATATAAACTTCAGTTGGCTTGAGAAAGCCTATTGTGAAAGTTAAATTTATTTGTAAAAGCTTAACAAGTTGTTTAAGTTTACAGATAGATAGATGGAAAGAATTAGATCTTGAGCATATATACACTTGTTAGTTATTGCTTTGCGTTGTTTCTAGGCAGTTACTAAGGTGTCGTTATGTTCTTTGATCATAATTTAATCTTTAATCAATTAATGATCAATTTTGCTAGCAAGATTTAATGTTAATTATCTTGTTGATAGCAAGATTTAGTATGAATTCCGAAGTCATTAGCAACATTTAACATAAATAAGCATGTTGCTGGCAAGAATTAGCTGAATTAGCATATTGGTAGCAAGATTTATTGTTAATTAACAAGTTGCTATCAAGATTTAGCATGATCTAGCATGTCACTAGTGAGAATTTGCGTGATCTAGCATGTTGCTAGCAAGATTTAACGTTAATTAACAAGACGCTATTGACATTTATTGTGAACTAACATGTCGCTAGTGAGATTTGTTAATTCGTAGGTCGCTTGTGAGATTTAGGCCACGTCCACACGATGCCGGCGCGTTCCCTATCCGATCTTTTTTTTCCTCGTTCAAAAAAAAATATCAGCGTCCACACGATACCACTGAAACCGACTGAATCCGGTGTAGTTTATATGCCAGACCAGTATGGGGCGCTGTAATTCTGCCACAGATAATACACTATACACAGAGAAGACGACCTTGAGCATGCGCATTGTTGTTGCTGTTCAGTGTTGCCAGATTGCTAGTTACCTTTTTGTCACGTCCGATCGGGAAAAAATGCATTGGGCTGGTTGATCAAATTTGGGATGGTTTTTGATGCATAAAATCGCTCAATATGAGTCAGTTGACGCAGAGACTGGAGGTTATTGATGATTCAGCTGAACAGTGAGTGGTCTGAAATATCAAAGAATAATAATGAATATTAAATATAAATCTAAAATAAACAACATTTACATTGGTAATAAACATGAGTAAATAATTAATTGATTACAGAAGTGTTGCAATACTTGGTTAGTGCACAAAATGGCATCTAGGGAACATACATGGAGTTTTTTCATCATGAGGGATCATCGGTGTTGTAACGAAATACCAAAAAATAAATAACAATGCTTTTTGATCCCCAAAGTGTTGAAAATTGCAATTAGTTTATAAAAATGTTTACGGTTTAATTACAACCTTGGCTTTTAACGGTCAGTTTTCACTAATGTGAATACTTTGTTTTATTTCTATTTTAAAGATGTAATTAAGCATTATTAATATAGTCTTACCACTTTTAAACAGACTGCAGTTACACTGCATATATATGGAGCCCTTTATACATTTATTTACTATATAAATATTATGTATGTGTGTGTATAGATAGATAGATATGTGTGTGTGTGTGTATAAAGCCTTTCTTCATGTGAAATAAAATAACTTAAATATTAGTATTTCTTAAATACATTCCTGCTAATTACAATGAGGATAGTAATGCTGTTTTTTCTAATCTCAAGCAGTTTTCAGATTGAATCGATCTGCCATGTCAGACTTCAGTTCAACACGGCAATTATAGCAGATAAAGGAATCAACGCAATGTAATATTTGTATAAAGCCTTCCTCCATGGGAAACAAAATAACTTAAATATTAGTATTTTTAAAATAATTCCTGCTCATGTAATGCAGCAGAGTAATGCAGTTTTTTTAAACTCAAGCAGTTTACAGTTTGAAGCGATCTGCCATCGTTTTTGCATCCTTTTAAATACCTTATTTCATTTATTGTTTAAGTGTTCACAAAACATCGATCTATCAGCGAATCTGCTCAGGAAGCGCGTTTGAACTCGAGAACAGGAGTCAGACTTTAGTTAAAAGCAGATAAAAGAATTAACACAATGTAACTATATACTCAAGAATTAGTTATAAATAACTTTGACTGTTAGACGCTGCATTTGAAGAGAGTCAGCGCGCGCGCTGCTCAGGGAAGCATTTTACATGTACTCTTCCCCATGCAAACACGAGCGAGAGTCAGAATTCGGCAATAAAGTACATAAATGAGCGCTATAAATAAACTTAGGCGATTAGACGGTTATGCTTTGGCGCGAGTCCAGGAGGACGCGCGTTTAAACTTCACTTACCTTTCCCATAGTAATGTACTCCGTTGCCGAGTAAAGACGAATGAGAGTCAGAATTTGGCCATATAAGTGCATAAATCTTCAAGGAAACACGCTGCAGCGGTTACTTGATAATCGGAAACAATTTCCGTTTGATCATAAACTCTCTCACATAAATCTATTTTAGGAGATTATGATCTCTCTCTCCAGCAGTAATGGCGTCTTTGAAAAGCTTTGAGGCTTTGAATTGCAGCGCTCTGATTCGTTCAAACTTCAGTGCTCTCACTGACAGGGGTGTAATTTTGTGATATTATGTATGTAAAATAGAGAGATTTAACTTACTAATTAAAGTAAAAAATCGATTGTAGACCTGCAAGTTTTTTTTCAGGATTTAAAAAAATAAAATGCATGCCCATTGGAATGGACATGTTCACACATACTGTATTGAAATGTATTATATATCAGGTGTAATGTTGTGATGTTACCAACAGATGGAGTGGACGCTCTATCTAAAATTCAGTTTTCACTTCATTAGTGAAAGTCTATGGAGATTTTATGACTTTAATCTTCAGTTTTATCAAAAATCATAAGTCTGATCAGTCTGAAAAGGGATAGCAACTCAAGTCAGAACAGGTCTGAAGTCTGAGCAGAGTTTAGTGGTTGTAGCTTTAAAGCTCTAGGAGGAGATGCATTGAGAATTTTAGGTAAGAAGAATAATAATAATAACTAGATAGAGGAAGTTTATGATATAAACTTCAGTTGGCTTGAGAAAGCCTATCCTGAAAGTTAAATTTATTTGTAAAAGCTTAAAAAGTTGTTTAAGTTTACAGATAGATAGATGGAAAGAATTAGATCTTGAGCATATATACACTTGTTAGTTATTGCTTTGCGTTGTTTCTAGGCAGTTACTAAGGTGTCGTTATGTTCTTTGATCATAATTTAATCTTTAATCAATTGATGATCAATTTTGCTAGCAAGATTTAATGTTAATTATCTTGTTGCTAGCAAGATTTAGAATGAATTCCGAAGTCATTAGCAACATTTAACATAAATAAGCATGTTGCTGGCAAGAATTCGCTGAATTAGCATATTGGTAGCAAGATTTATTGTTAATTAACAAGTTGCTATCAAGATTTAGCATGATCTAGCATGTCACTAGTGAGAATTTGCGTGATCTAGCATGTTGCTAGCAAGATTTAACGTTAATTAACAAGACGCTATTGACATTTAGTGTGAACTAACATCTCGCTAGTGAGATTTGTTAATTCGTAGGTCGCTTGTGAGATTTAACATGAGTTAACATGTCACTGACGAGAATGAATGTTATTTAACAAGTCACTAGTGAGATTTAATGTTTTAAAGAACACAAGAGTCAGTTGACGCAGAGACTGGATGTTATTGATGATTCAGCTGAACAGTGAGTGGTCTGAAATATCAAAGAATAATAATGAATATTAAATATAAATCTAAAATAAACAACATTTACATTGGTAATAAACATGAGTAAATTATTAATTGATTACAGAAGTGTTGCAATACTTGGTTAGTGCACAAAAAGGCATCTAGGGAACATACATGGAGTTTTTTCATCATGAGGGATCATCGGTGTTGTAACGAAATACCAAAAAATAAATAACAATGCTTTTTGATCCCCAAAGTGTTGAAAATTGCAATTAGTTTATAAAAATGTTTACGGTTTAATTACATCTTGGCTTTTAACGAAATACCAAAAAATAAATAACGGGCTTTTAACGGTCAGTTTTCACTAATGTGAATAATACTTTGTTTTATTTCTATTTTAAAGATGTAATTAAGCATTATTAATATAGTCTTACCACTTTCTAAACAGACTGCAGTTCCACTGCATATATATGGAGCCCTTTATACATTTATTTACTATATAAATGTGTGTATAGATATGTATGTGTATATATATATATGTATATATATGTATATGTGTGTGTGTGTGTGTGTGTGTGTGTGTATAAAGCCTTTCTTCATGTGAAATAAAATAACTTAAATATTAGTATTTCTTAAATCATTCCTGCACAATTACAATGGGGATAGTAATGCTGTTTTTTCTAATCTCAAGCAGTTTTCAGATTGAATCGATCTGCCATGTCAGACTTCAGTTCAACACGGCAATTATAGCAGATAAAGGAATCAAGGCAATGTAATATTTACTCAGGCATAAGTTATAAATAAACTGACGCGAGTGCGCGAGGACGCGCGTTTGAACTTCATTGAGAGTTGCCGTTCCCATAGTAATCTACTCAGCGGGGGGAAAACCTTCACCGAGTAAACACGAATGAGAGTCACAATTTGGCCATATAAGTGCATAAATCTTCAAGCAAACACTGCAGTGGTTACTTGATAATCGGAAACAATTTCCGTTTGATCATAAACTCTCTCACATAAATCTATTTTAGGAGATTATGATCTCTCTCTCCAGCAATAATGGCAGCTTTGAAAAGCTTTGAGACTTTGAATTGCAGCGCTCTGATTCGTTCAAACTTCAGTGCTCTCACTGACAGGGGTGCAATTTTGTGATATCATGTATGTAAAATAGAAAGATTTAACTTACTAATTAAAGTAAAAAATCGATTGTAGACCTGCAAGTTTTTTTTCAGGATTTAAAAAAAAAATGCATGCCCATTGGAATGGACATGTTCACACATACTGTATTGAAATGTATTATATATCAGGTGTAATGTTGTTATGTCACCAACAGATGGGGTGGACGCTCTATCTAAAATTCAGTTTTCACTTCATTAGTGAAAGTCTATGGAGATTTTTTACAGATAGATAGATGGAAAGAATTAGATCTTGAGCATATATACACTTGTTAGTTATTGCTTTGCGTTGTTTCTAGGCAGTTACTAAGGTGTCGTTATGTTCTTTGATCATAATTTAATCTTTAATCAATTGATGATCAATTTTGCTAGCAAGATTTAATGTTAATTATCTTGTTGATAGCAAGATTTAGTATGAATTCCGAAGTCATTAGCAACATTTAACATAAATAAGCATGTTGCTGGCAAGAATTAGCTGAATTAGCATATTGGTAGCAAGATTTATTGTTAAGTAACAAGTTGCTATCAAGATTTAGCATGATCTAGCATGTCACTAGTGAGAATTTGCGTGATCTAGCATGTTGCTAGCAAGATTTAACGTTAATTAACAAGACGCTATTGACATTTAGTGTGAACTAACATGTCGCTAGTGAGATTTGTTAATTCGTAGGTCGCTTGTGAATTTAACATGAGTTAACATGTCACTGACGAGAATGAATGTTATTTAACAAGTCACTAGTGAGATTTAATGTTTTAAAGAACACAAAAGTCAGTTGACGCAGAGACTGGAGGTTATTGATGATTCAGCTGAACAGTGAGTGGTCTGAAATATCAAAGAATAATAATGAATATTAAATATAAATCTAAAATAAACAACATTTACATTGGTAATAAACATGAGTAAATTATTAATTGATTACAGAAGTGTTGCAATACTTGGTTAGTGCACAAATTGGCATCTAGGGAACATACATGGAGTTTTTTCATCAAGAGGGATCATCGGTGTTGTAACGAAATACCAAAAAATAAATAACAATGCTTTTTGATCCCCAAAGTGTTGGAAAATTGCAATTAGTTTATAAAAATGTTTACGGTTTAATTACATCCTTGGCTTTTAACGGTCAGTTTTCACTAATGTGAATACTTTGTTTTATTTCTATTTTAAAGATGCAATTAAGCATTATTAATATAGTCTTGCCACTTTTAAAACAGACTGCAGTTACACTACATGTATATGGAGCCCTTTATACATTTATTTACTATATAAATGTGTGTATAGATAGATATGTATGTGTATATATATGTATATATGTGTGTGTGTGTGTATAAAGCCTTTCTTCATGTGAAATAAAATAACTTAAATATTAGTATTTCTTAAATCATTCCTGCACAATTACAATGGGGATGGTAATGCTGTTTTTTCTAATCTCAAGCAGTTTTCAGATTGAATCGATCTGCCATGTCAGACTTCAGTTCAACACGGCAATTATAGCAGATAAAGGAATCAACGCAATGTAATATTTGTATAAAGCCTTCCTCCATGGGAAACAAAATAACTTAAATATTAGTATTTTTAAAATAATTCCTGATCATGTAATGCAGCAGAGTAATGCAGTTTTTTTTTTAACTCAAGCAGTTTACAGTTTGAATCGATCTGCCATCGTTTTTGCATCCTTTTAAATACCTTATTTCATTTATTGTTTAAGTGTTCACAAAACATCGATCTATCAGCGAATCTGCTCAGGAAGCGCGTTTGAACTCGAGAACAGGAGTCAGACTTTAGTTAAAAGCAGATAAAAGAATTAACACAATGTAACTATATACTCAAGAATTAGTTATAAATAACTTTGACTGTTAGACGCTGCATTTGAAGAGAGTCAGCGCGCGCTGCTCAGGGAAGCCGTTTACATGCGTCTTCCCCGTGCAAACACGAGCGAGAGTCAGAATTCGTCAATAAAGTACATAAATGAGCGCTATAAATAAACTTAGGCGCTTAGATGCGTTGCCGCGAGTCCAGGAGGACGCGCGTTTAAACTTCACTTACCTTTCCTATAGTATCATAGTGCTCAACAGCGAAAATTCGTCGCCATGCAAAGACGAATGAGAGTCAGAATTTGGCCATATAAGTACATAAATCTTCAAGCAAACACGCTGCAGCGGTTACTTGATAATCGGAAACAATTTCCGTTTGATCATAAACTCTCTCACATAAATCTATTTTAGGAGATTATGATCTCTCTCTCCAGCAGTAATGGCGTCTTTGAAAAGCTTTGAGGCTTTGAATTGCAGCGCTCTGATTCGTTCAAACTTCAGTGCTCTCACTGACAGGGGTGTAATTTTGTGATATTATGTATGTAAAATAGAGAGATTTAACTTACTAATTAAAGTAAAAAATCGATTGTAGACCTGCAAGTTTTTTTTTCAGGATTTAAAAAAATAAAATGCATGCCCATTGGAATGGACATGTTCACACATACTGTATTGAAATGTATTATATATCAGGTGTAATGTTGTGATGTTACCAACAGATGGAGTGGACGCTCTATCTAAAATTCAGTTTTCACTTCATTAGTGAAAGTCTATGGAGATTTTATGACTTTAATCTTCAGTTTTATCAAAAATCATAAGTCTGATCAGTCTGAAAAGGGATAGCAACTCAAGTCAGAACAGGTCTGAAGTCTGAGCAGAGTTTAGTGGTTGTAGCTTTAAAGCTCTAGGAGGAGATGCGTTGAGAATTTTAGGTAAGAAGAATAATAATAATAACTAGATAGAGGAAGTTTATGATATAAACTTCAGTTGGCTTGAGAAAGCCTATCCTGAAAGTTAAATTTATTTGTAAAAGCTTAAAAAGTTGTTTAAGTTTACAGATAGATAGATGGAAAGAATTAGATCTTGAGCATATATACACTTGTTAGTTATTGCCTTGCGTTGTTTCTAGGCAGTTACTAAGGTGTCGTTATGTTCTTTGATCATAATTTAATCTTTAATCAATTGATGATCAATTTTGCTAGCAAGATTTAATGTTAATTATCTTGTTGCTAGCAAGATTTAGAATGAATTCCGAAGTCATTAGCAACATTTAACATAAATAAGCATGCTGCTGGCAAGAATTCGCTGAATTAGCATATTGGTAGCAAGATTTATTGTTAATTAACAAGTTGCTATCAAGATTTAGCATGATCTAGCATGTCACTAGTGAGAATTTGCGTGATCTAGCATGTTGCTAGCAAGATTTAACGTTAATTAACAAGACGCTATTGACATTTAGTGTGAACTAACATGTCGCTAGTGAGATTTGTTAATTCGTAGGTCGCTTGTGAGCTTTAACATGAGTTAACATGTCACTGACGAGAATGAATGTTATTTAACAAGTCACTAGTGAGATTTAATGTTTTAAAGAACACAAGAGTCAGTTGACGCAGAGACTGGAGGTTATTGATGATTCAGCTGAACAGTGAGTGGTCTGAAATATCAAAGAATAATAATGAATATTAAATATAAATCTAAAATAAACAACATTTACATTGGTAATAAACATGAGTAAATAATTAATTGATTACAGAAGTGTTGCAATACTTGGTTAGTGCACAAAATGGCATCTAGGGAACATACATGGAGTTTTTTCATCATGAGGGATCATCGGTGTTGTAACGAAATACCAAAAAATAAATAACAATGCTTTTTGATCCCCAAAGTGTTGAAAATTGCAATTAGTTTATAAAAATGTTTACGGTTTAATTACATCCTTGGCTTTTAACGGTCAGTTTTCACTAATGTGAATAATACTTTGTTTTATTTCTATTTTAAAGATGCAATTAAGCATTATTAATATAGTCTTGCCACTTTTAAAACAGACTGCAGTTACACTACATGTATATGGAGCCCTTTATACATTTATTTACTATATAAATGTGTGTATAGATAGATAGATATGTATGTGTATATATATGTATATATGTGTGTGTGTGTGTGTGTGTGTATAAAGCCTTTCTTCATGTGAAATAAAATAACTTAAATATTAGTATTTCTTAAATCATTCCTGCACAATTACAATGGGGATAGTAATGCTGTTTTTTCTAATCTCAAGCAGTTTTCAGATTGAATCGATCTGCCATGTCAGACTTCAGTTCAACACGGCAATTATAGCAGATAAAGGAATCAACGCAATGTAATATTTGTATAAAGCCTTCCTCCATGGGAAACAAAATAACTTAAATATTAGTATTTTTAAAATAATTCCTGCTCATGTAATGCAGCAGAGTAATGCAGTTTTTTTGAACTCAAGCAGTTTACAGTTTGAATCGATCTGCCATCGTTTTTGCATCCTTTTAAATACCTTATTTCATTTATTGTTTAAGTGTTCACAAAACATCGATCTATCAGCGAATCTGCTCAGGAAGCGCGTTTGAACTCGAGAACAGGAGTCAGACTTTAGTTAAAAGCAGATAAAAGAATTAACACAATGTAACTATATACTCAAGAATTAGTTATAAATAACTTTGACTGTTAGACGCTGCATTTGAAGAGAGTCAGCGCGCGCTGCTCAGGGAAGCATTTTACATGTGTCTTCCCCATGAAAACACGAGCGAGAGTCAGAATTCGGCAATAAAGTACATAAATGAGCGCTATAAATAAACGTAGGCGCTTAGACGGTTATGCTTTGGCGCGAGTCCAGGAGGACGCGCGTTTAAACTTCACTTACCTTTCCTATAGTATCATAGTGCTCAACAGCGAAAATCCGTCGCCATGTAAAGACGAATGAGAGTCAGAATTTGGCCATATAAGTACATAAATCTTCAAGCAAACACGCTGTAGCGGTTACTTGATAATCGGAAACAATTTCCGTTTGATCATAAACTCTCTCACATAAATCTATTTTAGGAGATTATGATCTCTCTCTCCAGCAGTAATGGCGTCTTTGAAAAGCTTTGAGGCTTTGAATTGCAGCGCTCTGATTCGTTCAAACTTCAGTGTTCTCACTGACAGGGGTGAAATTTTGTGATATTATGAATGTAAAATAGAGAGATTTAACTTACTAATTAAAGTAAAAAATCGATTGTAGACCTGCAAGTTTTTTTTCAGGATTTAAAAAAAAAATGCATGCCCATTGGAATGGACATGTTCACACATACTATATTGAAATGTATTATATATCAGGTGTAATGTTGTGATGTTACCAACAGATGGAGTGGACGCTCTATCTAAAATTCAGTTTTCACTTCATTAGTGAAAGTCTATGGAGATTTTATGACTTTAATCTTCAGTTTTATCAAAAATCATAAGTCTGATCAGTCTGAAAAGGGATAGCAACTCAAGTCAGAACAGGTCTGAAGTCTGAGCAGAGTTTAGTGGTTGTAGCTCAAGCCAACTTAATAATAATAATAAGTTTAGATACAATATCACTAAGTTGGCTTTCTCAAGCCAACTTAATAATAATAAGTTTAGATACAATATCACTAAGTTGGCTTTCTCAAGCCAACTTAATTAAAACAAATAATTTATTTTTATATATTGAACTTAATAGAATCTAGATTTTTTTAGATGTACAGTAAGGAGAATCCTATTTTACATCATATTTAAAAAAATAATTTTACATCATAAAACTGTAGTTCTGACATCACTTGTAGAGATTAAGGAGTAAGCCACCGCTTTCCCCATACACAAATGCATACACACACACAAATACACACACACACTGCTGAATTTTTAGCTGTGATCACAATGTAATCACAATGTAAATATATATATATCTAGATAGATCTTCTTACTAAAAGTTGCTTACGAGGGACAAAGTGGTAATCAGAACCATGAGGTGATTCAATGACAGGTAAGACTCTTTTGACCAGCGGGGCGCAACCTAAGACAGGACATCACCGCCTTGAGCACCTGCCAAAAAGGGTTCAAAATGGATCAAAAATCATCAAGTGACTGACTCAAATGGTCATATGATTGACAATGATGGATTCCTTGCTGCCACAGTAGCATCAATTGATTATTGTTTGAGATCATCACTTTGGGTGTGTGTGTATTTGTGTGTGTGTCCTTTCCAAGGATCGCCACCTTGACGTGGTGGAAAGGCTTGTGTGTCCCTGTGATCCCAGGAGCAAATCAATCTGGAGTTTAAACACACTTCAGGTTTGCTTAAGGGTGACGTTCCAGACTAAGTGCGATCTTAGAAAAATCTTATCTTAGAAAAATTATTTGGAGTGTTCAATTGATGATCAATTTTGCTAGCAAGATTTAATGTTAATTATCTTGTTGCTAGCAAGATTTAGTATGAGTTCCGAAGTCATTAGCAACATTTAACATAAATAAGCATGTTGCTGGCAAGAATTCGCTGAATTAGCAAATTGGTAGCAAGATTTATTGTTAATTAACAAGTTGCTATCAAGATTTAGCATGATCTAGCATGTCACTAGTGAGAATTTGCGTGATCTAGCATGTTGCTAGCAAGATTTAACGTTAATTAACAAGACACTATTGACATTTAGTGTGAACTAACATGTCGCTAGTGAGATTTGTTAATTCGTAGGTCGCTTGTGAGATTTAACATGAGTTAACATGTCACTGACGAGAATGAATGTTATTTAACAAGTCACTAGTGAGATTTAATGTTTTAAAGAACACAAGAGTCAGTTGACGCAGAGACTGGAGGTTATTGATGATTCAGCTGAACAGTGAGTGGTCTGAAATATCAAAGAATAATAATGAATATTAAATATAAATCTAAAATAAACAACATTTACATTGATAATAAACATGAGTAAATTATTAATTGATTACAGAAGTGTTGCAATACTTGGTTAGTGCACAAAATGGCATCTAGGGTACATACATGGAGTTTTTTCATCAAGAGGGATCATCGGTGTTGTAACGAAATACCAAAAAATAAATAACAATGCTTTTTGATCCCCAAAGTGTTGAAAATTGCAATTAGTTTATAAAAATGTTTACGGTTTAATTACATCCTTGGCTTTTAACGGTCAGTTTTCACTCATGTGAATACTTTGTTTTATTTCTATTTTAAAGATGTAATTAAGCATTATTAATATAGTCTTACCACTTTCTAAACAGACTGCAGTTCCACTGCATATATATGGAGCCCTTTATACATTTATTTACTATATAAATGTGTGTATAGATAGATATGTATGTGTATATATATATATATATATATATATATGTGTGTGTGTGTGTGTATAAAGCCTTTCTTCATGTGAAATAAAATAACTTAAATATTAGTATTTCTTAAATCATTCCTGCACAATTACAATGGGGATAGTAATGCTGTTTTTTCTAATCTCAAGCAGTTTTCAGATTGAATCGATCTGCCATGTCAGACTTCAGTTCAACACGGCAATTATAGCAGATAAAGGAATCAAGGCAATGTAATATTTACTCAGGAATAAGTTATAAATAAACTGACGCGAGTGCGCGAGGACGCGCGTTTGAACTTCATTGAGAGTTGCCGTTTCCATAGTAATCAGCGGGGGGAAAGCCTTCACCGAGTAAACACGAATGAGAGTCACAATTTGGCCATATAAGTGCATAAATCTTCAAGCAAACACACTGCAGCGGTTACTTGATAATCGGAAACAATTTCCGTTTGATCATAAACTCTCTCACATAAATCTATTTTAGGAGATTATGATCTCTCTCTCCGGCAGTAATGGCGTCTTTGAAAAGCTTTGAGGCTTTGAATTGCAGCGCTCTGATTCGTTCAAACTTCAGTGCTCTCACTGACAGGGGTGTAATTTTGTGATATTATGTATGTAAAATAGAGAGATTTAACTTACTAATTAAAGTAAAAAATCGATTGTAGACCTGCAAGTTTTTTTTCAGGATTTAAAAAAATAAAATGCATGCCCATTGGAATGGACATGTTCACACATACTGTATTGAAATGTATTATATATCAGGTGTAATGTTGTGATGTTACCAACAGATGGAGTGGACGCTCTATCTAAAATTCAGTTTTCACTTCATTAGTGAAAGTCTATGGAGATTTTATGACTTTAATCTTCAGTTTTATCAAAAATCATAAGTCTGATCAGTCTGAAAAGGGATAGCAACTCAAGTCAGAACAGGTCTGAAGTCTGAGCAGAGTTTAGTGGTTGTAGCTTTAAAGCTCTAGGAGGAGATGCTCTGAGAATTTTAGGTAAGAAGAATAATAATAATAACTAGATAGAGGAAGTTTATGATATAAACTTCAGTTGGCTTGAGAAAGCCTATCCTGAAAGTTAAATTTATTTGTAAAAGCTTAAAAAGTTGTTTAAGTTTACAGATAGATAGATGGAAAGAATTAGATCTTGAGCATATATACACTTGTTAGTTATTGCCTTGCGTTGTTTCTAGGCAGTTACTAAGGTGTCGTTATGTTCTTTGATCATAATTTAATCTTTAATCAATTGATGATCAATTTTGCTAGCAAGATTTAATGTTAATTATCTTGTTGCTAGCAAGATTTAGAATGAATTCCGAAGTCATTAGCAACATTTAACATAAATAAGCATGCTGCTGGCAAGAATTCGCTGAATTAGCATATTGGTAGCAAGATTTATTGTTAATTAACAAGTTGCTATCAAGATTTAGCATGATCTAGCATGTCACTAGTGAGAATTTGCGTGATCTAGCATGTTGCTAGCAAGATTTAACGTTAATTAACAAGACGCTATTGACATTTAGTGTGAACTAACATGTCGCTAGTGAGATTTGTTAATTCGTAGGTCGCTTGTGAGCTTTAACATGAGTTAACATGTCACTGACGAGAATGAATGTTATTTAACAAGTCACTAGTGAGATTTAATGTTTTAAAGAACACAAGAGTCAGTTGACGCAGAGACTGGAGGTTATTGATGATTCAGCTGAACAGTGAGTGGTCTGAAATATCAAAGAATAATAATGAATATTAAATATAAATCTAAAATAAACAACATTTACATTGGTAATAAACATGAGTAAATAATTAATTGATTACAGAAGTGTTGCAATACTTGGTTAGTGCACAAAATGGCATCTAGGGAACATACATGGAGTTTTTTCATCATGAGGGATCATCGGTGTTGTAACGAAATACCAAAAAATAAATAACAATGCTTTTTGATCCCCAAAGTGTTGAAAATTGCAATTAGTTTATAAAAATGTTTACGGTTTAATTACATCCTTGGCTTTTAACGGTCAGTTTTCACTAATGTGAATAATACTTTGTTTTATTTCTATTTTAAAGATGCAATTAAGCATTATTAATATAGTCTTGCCACTTTTAAAACAGACTGCAGTTACACTACATGTATATGGAGCCCTTTATACATTTATTTACTATATAAATGTGTGTATAGATAGATAGATATGTATGTGTATATATATGTATATATGTGTGTGTGTGTGTGTGTGTGTATAAAGCCTTTCTTCATGTGAAATAAAATAACTTAAATATTAGTATTTCTTAAATCATTCCTGCACAATTACAATGGGGATAGTAATGCTGTTTTTTCTAATCTCAAGCAGTTTTCAGATTGAATCGATCTGCCATGTCAGACTTCAGTTCAACACGGCAATTATAGCAGATAAAGGAATCAACGCAATGTAATATTTGTATAAAGCCTTCCTCCATGGGAAACAAAATAACTTAAATATTAGTATTTTTAAAATAATTCCTGCTCATGTAATGCAGCAGAGTAATGCAGTTTTTTTGAACTCAAGCAGTTTACAGTTTGAATCGATCTGCCATCGTTTTTGCATCCTTTTAAATACCTTATTTCATTTATTGTTTAAGTGTTCACAAAACATCGATCTATCAGCGAATCTGCTCAGGAAGCGCGTTTGAACTCGAGAACAGGAGTCAGACTTTAGTTAAAAGCAGATAAAAGAATTAACACAATGTAACTATATACTCAAGAATTAGTTATAAATAACTTTGACTGTTAGACGCTGCATTTGAAGAGAGTCAGCGCGCGCTGCTCAGGGAAGCATTTTACATGTGTCTTCCCCATGAAAACACGAGCGAGAGTCAGAATTCGGCAATAAAGTACATAAATGAGCGCTATAAATAAACGTAGGCGCTTAGACGGTTATGCTTTGGCGCGAGTCCAGGAGGACGCGCGTTTAAACTTCACTTACCTTTCCTATAGTATCATAGTGCTCAACAGCGAAAATCCGTCGCCATGTAAAGACGAATGAGAGTCAGAATTTGGCCATATAAGTACATAAATCTTCAAGCAAACACGCTGTAGCGGTTACTTGATAATCGGAAACAATTTCCGTTTGATCATAAACTCTCTCACATAAATCTATTTTAGGAGATTATGATCTCTCTCTCCAGCAGTAATGGCGTCTTTGAAAAGCTTTGAGGCTTTGAATTGCAGCGCTCTGATTCGTTCAAACTTCAGTGTTCTCACTGACAGGGGTGAAATTTTGTGATATTATGAATGTAAAATAGAGAGATTTAACTTACTAATTAAAGTAAAAAATCGATTGTAGACCTGCAAGTTTTTTTTCAGGATTTAAAAAAAAAATGCATGCCCATTGGAATGGACATGTTCACACATACTATATTGAAATGTATTATATATCAGGTGTAATGTTGTGATGTTACCAACAGATGGAGTGGACGCTCTATCTAAAATTCAGTTTTCACTTCATTAGTGAAAGTCTATGGAGATTTTATGACTTTAATCTTCAGTTTTATCAAAAATCATAAGTCTGATCAGTCTGAAAAGGGATAGCAACTCAAGTCAGAACAGGTCTGAAGTCTGAGCAGAGTTTAGTGGTTGTAGCTCAAGCCAACTTAATAATAATAATAAGTTTAGATACAATATCACTAAGTTGGCTTTCTCAAGCCAACTTAATAATAATAAGTTTAGATACAATATCACTAAGTTGGCTTTCTCAAGCCAACTTAATTAAAACAAATAATTTATTTTTATATATTGAACTTAATAGAATCTAGATTTTTTTAGATGTACAGTAAGGAGAATCCTATTTTACATCATATTTAAAAAAATAATTTTACATCATAAAACTGTAGTTCTGACATCACTTGTAGAGATTAAGGAGTAAGCCACCGCTTTCCCCATACACAAATGCATACACACACACAAATACACACACACACTGCTGAATTTTTAGCTGTGATCACAATGTAATCACAATGTAAATATATATATATCTAGATAGATCTTCTTACTAAAAGTTGCTTACGAGGGACAAAGTGGTAATCAGAACCATGAGGTGATTCAATGACAGGTAAGACTCTTTTGACCAGCGGGGCGCAACCTAAGACAGGACATCACCGCCTTGAGCACCTGCCAAAAAGGGTTCAAAATGGATCAAAAATCATCAAGTGACTGACTCAAATGGTCATATGATTGACAATGATGGATTCCTTGCTGCCACAGTAGCATCAATTGATTATTGTTTGAGATCATCACTTTGGGTGTGTGTGTATTTGTGTGTGTGTCCTTTCCAAGGATCGCCACCTTGACGTGGTGGAAAGGCTTGTGTGTCCCTGTGATCCCAGGAGCAAATCAATCTGGAGTTTAAACACACTTCAGGTTTGCTTAAGGGTGACGTTCCAGACTAAGTGCGATCTTAGAAAAATCTTATCTTAGAAAAATTATTTGGAGTGTTCAATTGATGATCAATTTTGCTAGCAAGATTTAATGTTAATTATCTTGTTGCTAGCAAGATTTAGTATGAGTTCCGAAGTCATTAGCAACATTTAACATAAATAAGCATGTTGCTGGCAAGAATTCGCTGAATTAGCAAATTGGTAGCAAGATTTATTGTTAATTAACAAGTTGCTATCAAGATTTAGCATGATCTAGCATGTCACTAGTGAGAATTTGCGTGATCTAGCATGTTGCTAGCAAGATTTAACGTTAATTAACAAGACACTATTGACATTTAGTGTGAACTAACATGTCGCTAGTGAGATTTGTTAATTCGTAGGTCGCTTGTGAGATTTAACATGAGTTAACATGTCACTGACGAGAATGAATGTTATTTAACAAGTCACTAGTGAGATTTAATGTTTTAAAGAACACAAGAGTCAGTTGACGCAGAGACTGGAGGTTATTGATGATTCAGCTGAACAGTGAGTGGTCTGAAATATCAAAGAATAATAATGAATATTAAATATAAATCTAAAATAAACAACATTTACATTGATAATAAACATGAGTAAATTATTAATTGATTACAGAAGTGTTGCAATACTTGGTTAGTGCACAAAATGGCATCTAGGGTACATACATGGAGTTTTTTCATCAAGAGGGATCATCGGTGTTGTAACGAAATACCAAAAAATAAATAACAATGCTTTTTGATCCCCAAAGTGTTGAAAATTGCAATTAGTTTATAAAAATGTTTACGGTTTAATTACATCCTTGGCTTTTAACGGTCAGTTTTCACTCATGTGAATACTTTGTTTTATTTCTATTTTAAAGATGTAATTAAGCATTATTAATATAGTCTTACCACTTTCTAAACAGACTGCAGTTCCACTGCATATATATGGAGCCCTTTATACATTTATTTACTATATAAATGTGTGTATAGATAGATATGTATGTGTATATATATATATATATATATATATATATATATGTGTGTGTGTGTGTGTGTATAAAGCCTTTCTTCATGTGAAATAAAATAACTTAAATATTAGTATTTCTTAAATCATTCCTGCACAATTACAATGGGGATAGTAATGCTGTTTTTTCTAATCTCAAGCAGTTTTCAGATTGAATCGATCTGCCATGTCAGACTTCAGTTCAACACGGCAATTATAGCAGATAAAGGAATCAAGGCAATGTAATATTTACTCAGGAATAAGTTATAAATAAACTGACGCGAGTGCGCGAGGACGCGCGTTTGAACTTCATTGAGAGTTGCCGTTTCCATAGTAATCAGCGGGGGGAAAACCTTCACCGAGTAAACACGAATGAGAGTCACAATTTGGCCATATAAATGCATAAATCTTCAAGCAAACACACTGCAGTGGTTACTTGATAATCGGAAACAATTTCCGTTTGATCATAAACTCTCTCACATAAATCTATTTTAGGAGATTATGATCTCTCTCTCCGGCAGTAATGGCGTCTTTGAAAAGCTTTGAGGCTTTGAATTGCAGCGCTCTGATTCGTTCAAACTTCAGTGCTCTCACTGACAGGGGTGTAATTTTGTGATATTATGTATGTAAAATAGAGAGATTTAACTTACTAATTAAAGTAAAAAATCGATTGTAGACCTGCAAGTTTTTTTTCAGGATTTAAAAAAAAAATGCATGCCCATTGGAATGGACATGTTCACACATACTGTATTGAAATGTATTATATATCAGGTGTAATGTTGTGATGTTACCAACAGATGGAGTGGACGCTCTATCTAAAATTCAGTTTTCACTTCATTAGTGAAAGTCTATGGAGATTTTATGACTTTAATCTTCAGTTTTATCAAAAATCATAAGTCTGATCAGTCTGAAAAGGGATAGCAACTCAAGTCAGAACAGGTCTGAAGTCTGAGCAGAGTTTAGTGGTTGTAGCTTTAAAGCTCTAGGAGGAGATGCATTGAGAATTTTAGGTAAGAAGAATAATAATAATAACTAGATAGAGGAAGTTTATGATATAAACTTCAGTTGGCTTGAGAAAGCCTATCCTGAAAGTTAAATTTATTTGTAAAAGCTTAAAAAGTTGTTTAAGTTTACAGATAGATAGATGGAAAGAATTAGATCTTGAGCATATATACACTTGTTAGTTATTGCCTTGCGTTGTTTCTAGGCAGTTACTAAGGTGTCGTTATGTTCTTTGATCATAATTTAATCTTTAATCAATTGATGATCAATTTTGCTAGCAAGATTTAATGTTAATTATCTTGTTGCTAGCAAGATTTAGAATGAATTCCGAAGTCATTAGCAACATTTAACATAAATAAGCATGTTGCTGGCAAGAATTCGCTGAATTAGCATATTGGTAGCAAGATTTATTGTTAATTAACAAGTTGCTATCAAGATTTAGCATGATCTAGCATGTCACTAGTGAGAATTTGCGTGATCTAGCATGTTGCTAGCAAGATTTAACGTTAATTAACAAGACGCTATTGACATTTAGTGTGAACTAACATGTCGCTAGTGAGATTTGTTAATTCGTAGGTCGCTTGTGAGATTTAACATGAGTTAACATGTCACTGACGAGAATGAATGTTATTTAACAAGTCACTAGTGAGATTTAATGTTTTAAAGAACACAAGAGTCAGTTGACGCAGAGACTGGAGGTTATTGATGATTCAGCTGAACAGTGAGTGGTCTGAAATATCAAAGAATAATAATGAATATTAAATATAAATCTAAAATAAACAACATTTACATTGGTAATAAACATGAGTAAATTATTAATTGATTACAGAAGTGTTGCAATACTTGGTTAGTGCACAAAATGGCATCTAGGGAACATACATGGAGTTTTTTCATCATGAGGGATCATCGGTGTTGTAACGAAATACCAAAAAATAAATAACAATGCTTTTTGATCCCCAAAGTGTTGGAAAATTGCAATTAGTTTATAAAAATGTTTACGGTTTAATTACATCCTTGGCTTTTAACGGTCAGTTTTCACTAATGTGAATAATACTTTGTTTTATTTCTATTTTAAAGATGTAATTAAGCATTATTAATATAGTCTTGCCACTTTCAAAACAGACTGCAGTTACACTACATGTATATGGAGCCCTTTATACATTTATTTACTATATAAATGTGTGTATAGATAGATAGATAGATATGTATGTGTATATATATATCTATATATATATATATATATATATATATATATATATATATATATGTGTGTGTGTGTGTGTGTATAAAGCCTTTCTTCATGTGAAATAAAATAACTTAAATATTAGTATTTCTTAAATCATTCCTGCACAATTACAATGGGGATAGTAATGCTGTTTTTTTTTCTAATCTCAAGCAGTTTTCAGATTGAATCGATCTGCCATGTCAGACTTCAGTTCAACACGGCAATTATAGCAGATAAAGGAATCAAGGCAATGTAATATTTACTCAGGCATAAGTTATAAATAAACTTAAGTGCTTTGACGCGAGTGCGAGGACGCGCGTTTGAAGTTCATTGAGAGTTGCCGTTCCCATAGTAATCTACTCAGCGGGCGAAAGCCTTTGCCGAGTAAACACGAATGAGAGTCAGAATTTGGCCATATAAGTACATAAATCTTCAAGGAAACACGCTGCAGCGGTTACTTGATAATCGGAAACAATTTCCGTTTGATCATAAACTCTCTCACATAAATCTATTTTAGGAGATTATGATCTCTCTCTCCAGCAGTAATGGCGTCTTTGAAAAGCTTTGAGGCTTTGAATTGCAGCGCTCTGATTCGTTCAAACGTCAGTGCTCTCACTGACAGGGGTGTAATTTTGTGATATTATGTATGTAAAATAGAGAGATTTAACTTACTAATTAAAGTAAAAAATCGATTGTAGACCTGCAAGTTTTTTTTTCAGGATTTAAAAAAATAAAATGCATGCCCATTGGAATGGACATGTTCACACATACTGTATTGAAATGTATTATATATCAGGTGTAATGTTGTGATGTTACCAACAGATGGAGTGGACGCTCTATCTAAAATTCAGTTTTCACTTCATTAGTGAAAGTCTATGGAGATTTTATGACTTTAATCTTCAGTTTTATCAAAAATCATAAGTCTGATCAGTCTGAAAAGGGATAGCAACTCAAGTCAGAACAGGTCTGAATTCTGAGCAGAGTTTAGTGGTTGTAGCTTTAAAGCTCTAGGAGGAGATGCTCTGAGAATTTTAGGTAAGAAGAATAATAATAATAATAATAAGTTTAGATACAATATCACTAAGTTGGCTTTCTCAAGCCAACTTAATAATAAGTTTAGATACAATATCACTAAGTTGGCTTTCTCAAGCCAACTTAATAAGTTTAGATACAATATCACTAAGTTGGCTTTCTCAAGCCAACTTAACTAGATAGAGGAAGTTTATGATATAAACTTCAGTTGGCTTGAGAAAGCCTAGCCTGAAAGTTAAATTTATTTGTAAAAGCTTAAAAAGTTTTGAAAGTTTACAGATGGATAGATGGAAAGAATTAGATCTTGAGCATATATACTCTTGTTAGTTATTGCCTTGCGTTGTTTCTAGGCAGTTACTAAGGTGTCGTTATGTTCTTTGATCATAATTTAATCTTTAATCAATTGATGATCAATTTTGCTAGCAAGATTTAATGTTAATTATCTTGTTGCTAGCAAGATTTAGTATGAATTCTGAAGTCATTAGCAACATTTAACATAAATAAGCATGTTGCTGGCAAGAATTTGCTGAATTAGCATATTGTTAGCAAGATTTATCGTTAATTAGCTTAAAAAGTTTTGAGAGTTTAAACTTAAAAATAAGTTATTATGCTTTTTGATCCCCAAAGTGTTGGAAAATTGTAATTAGTTTAAAAAAATGTTTACGGTTTAATTACATCCTTGGCTTTTAACGGTCAGTTTTCACTAATGCGAAAAATACTTTGTTTAATTTCTATTTTAAAGCTGTAATTAAGCATTATTAGTATAGGCTAATCACTTTCAAAAGAGACTGCAGTTACACTGCATGTATATGTAGCCTTTTATATATACTAAATAGATGTGTATGTGTATATATATATATATATATATATATATATAATATGTATAGAGGTGTGTGTGTGTGTGTATATATATATATATATATATATATATATGATACTGTGAATAATACTTTGTTTTATTTCTATTTTAAAGCTGTAATTAAGCATTATTAATATAGGCTAATCACTTTCAAAAGAGACTGCAGTTACACCACAGTTACACTATATGTAGCCTTTTATATATACTAAATAGATGTGTGTGTATGTGTGTATATATATATATATATATATATATATATATATATATAAATGGTACTGTGATACTGTGAATAATACTTTGTTTTATTTCTATTTTAAAGATGTAATTAAGCATTATTTATGTAGTCTTACCACTTTCAAAACAGACAGCAGTTATACTGCATGTATATGGAGCCCTTTATATTTACAATATAGATGTAGATTGTCACGTTTATGTTAGTTTTCACCCTGGACTCTTAGTTTACCTTGTCTGTGTCACATGTTCCCCGTTCCTGATCTCACCTCACCCAGTTCCCATTAGCACTTATCAGTCACAGGTGTTTTGTGTTTCTGTTAATCATAGTCAGTATTTAAGTTCTCCATGTTCACTCCCCTGTAGTCGATTGTTAATGTTATGTTCCCTAGTCGTGTGTGGATGTTATTTCTGTTGAGTTTGCACCATCGCGTGCTTTTGTTTTTGTTATTGAATAAAGTGTTTACTTGCATTTCTGGCTCCGCGTATGCTCCGCATCGCACACGATCCTGCGCCTTGTGACATAGATAGATATGCATGTATGTGTGTGAATAAATTTACGCGCTATAAATAAACGTAGGCGCTTAGGCGTGGACGCGCGAATGCGGGAGGACGCGCGTATATGGAGCCTCTAATACATACTTTTTAGATGTATATGTAAATCCTTCCTTCATGGGAAACAAACAAATATTAGTATTTTTAAAATAATTCCTGCTAAAGTACAATGAGGAGAGTAATGCAGTTTTTTCTAATCTCAAGCAGTTTTCAGATTGACTCGATCTGCCATGTCAGACTTCAGTTCAACACGGCAATTATAGCAGATAAAGGAATCAACGCAATGTAATATTTGTATAAAGCCTTCCTCCATGGGAAACAAAACTTAAATATTAGTATTTTTTAAATAATTCCTGCTCATGTAATGCAGCAGAGTAATGCAGTTTTTTTTTATCTCAAGCAGTTTACAGTTTGAATCGATCTGCCATCGTTTTTGCATCCTTTTAAATACCTTATTTCATTTATTGTTTAAGTGTTCACAAAACATCGATCTATCAGCGAATCTGCTCAGGAAGCGCGTTTGAACTCGAGAACAGGAGTCAGACTTTAGTTAAAAGCAGATAAAAGAATTAACACAATGTAACTATATACTCAAGAATTAGTTATAAATAACTTTGACTGTTAGACGCTGCATTTGAAGAGAGTCAGCGCGCGCGCTGCTCAGGGAAGCCTTTTTACATGTGTCTTCCCCATGAACACACGAGCGAGAGTCAGTATTCGGCAATAAAGTACATAAATGAGCGCTATAAATAAACGTAGGTGCTTAGACGGTTATGCGTTGGCGCGAGTCCAGGAGGACGCGCGTTTAAACTTCACTTACCTTCCCCATAGTAATGTACTCCGTTGCCGAGTAAAGACGAATGAGAGTCAGAATTTGGCCATATAAGTGCATAAATCTTCAAGGAAACACGCTGCAGCGGTTACTTGATAATCGGAAACAATTTCCGTTTGATCATAAACTCTCTCACATAAATCTATTTTAGGAGATTATGATCTCTCTCTCCAGCAGTAATGGCGTCTTTGAAAAGCTTTGAGGCTTTGAATTGCAGCGCTCTGATTCGTTCAAACTTCAGTGCTCTCACTGACAGGGGTGTAATTTTGTGATATTATGAATGTAAAATAGAGAGATTTAACTTACTAATTAAAGTAAAAAATCGATTGTAGACCTGCAAGTTTTTTTTCAGGATTTAAAAAAATAAAATGCATGCCCATTAGAATGGACATGTTCACACATACTGTATTTTAAATGTATTATATATCAGGTGTAATGTTGTGATGTTACCAACAGATGGAGTGGACGCTCTATCTAAAATTCAGTTTTCACTTCATTAGTGAAAGTCTATGGAGATTTTATGACTTTAATCTTCAGTTTTATCAAAAATCATAAGTCTGATCAGTCTGAAAAGGGATAGCAACTCAAGTCAGAACAGGTCTGAAGTCTGACAAGAGTTTAGTGGTTGTAGCTTTAAAGCTCTAGGAGGAGATGCTCTGAGAATTTTAGGTAAGAAGAATAATAATAATAATAATAATAATAATAATAATAATAATAAGTTTAGATACAATATCACTAAGTTGGCTTTCTCAAGCCAACTTAACTAGATAGAGGAAGTTTATGATATAAACTTCAGTTGGCTTGAGAAAGCCTAGCCTGAAAGTTAAATTTATTTGTAAAAGCTTAAAAAGTTTTGAAAGTTTACAGATGGATAGATGGAAAGAATTAGATCTTGAGCATATATACTCTTGTTAGTTATTGCCTTGCGTTGTTTCTAGGCAGTTACTAAGGTGTCGTTATGTTCTTTGATCATAATTTAATCTTTAATCAATTGATGATCAATTTTGCTAGCAAGATTTAATGTTAATTATCTTGTTGCTAGCAAGATTTAGTATGAATTCCGAAGTCATTAGCAACATTTAACATAAATAAGCATGTTGCTGGCAAGAATTTGCTGAATTAGCATATTGTTAGCAAGATTTATCGTTAATTAGCTTGAAAAGTTTTGAGAGTTTAAACTTAAAAATAAGTTATAATTATGCTTTTTGATCCTCAAAGTGTTGGAAAATTGTAATTAGTTTATAAAAATGTTTACGGTTTAATTACATCCTTGGCTTTTAACGGTCAGTTTTCACTAATGCAAAAAATACTTTGTTTAATTTCTATTTTAAAGCTGTAATTAAGCATTATTAGTATAGGCTAATCACTTTCAAAAGAGACTGCAGTTACACTGCATGTATATGTAGCCTTTTATATATACTAAATAGATGTGTATGTGTATATATATATATATATATATATATATATATATATATAATATGTATAGAGGTGTGTGTGTGTATATATATATATATATATATATATATATATATATATATATATATATATATATATATGATACTGTGAATAATACTTTGTTTTATTTCTATTTTAAAGCTGTAATTAAGCATTATTAATATAGGCTAATCACTTTCAAAAGAGACTGCAGTTACACCACAGTTACACTATATGTAGCCTTTTATATATACGAAATAGATGTGTGTGTATGTGTGTATATATATATATATATATAAATAAATGGTACTGTGATACTGTGAATAATACTTTGTTTTATTTCTATTTTAAAGATGTAATTAAGCATTATTTATGTAGTCTTACCACTTTCAAAACAGACAGCAGTTACACTGAATGTATATGGAGCCCTTTATATTTACAATATAAATGTAGATAGATATGCATGTATGTGTGTGAATAGATTTAGGCGCTATAAATAAACGTAGGCGCTTAGGCGTGGACGCGCGAATGCGGGAGGACGCGCGTATATGGAGCCTCTAATACATACTTTTTAGATGTATATGTAAATCCTTCCTTCATGGGAAACAAACTTAAATATTAGTATTTTTAAAATAATTCCTGCTAAAGTATAATGAGGAGAGTAATGCAGTTTTTTCTAATCTCAAGCAGTTTTCAGATTGACTCGATCTGCCATGTCAGACTTCAGTTCAACACGGCAATTATAGCAGATAAAGGAATCAACGCAATGTAATATTTGTATAAAGCCTTCCTCCATGGGAAACAAAATAACTTAAATATTAGTATTTTTTAAATAATTCCTGCTCATGTAATGCAGCAGAGTAATGCAGTTTTTTTTAATCTCAAGCAGTTTACAGTTTGAATCGATCTGCCATGTTTTTTGCATCCTTTAAAAATCTTATTTCATTTACTGTTTAAGTGTTCACAAAACATCGATCTATCAGCGAATCTGCTCAGGAAGCGCGTTTGAACTCGAGAACAGGAGTCAGACTTTAGTTAAAAGCAGATAAAAGAATTAACACAATGTAACTATATACTCAAGAATTAGTTATAAATAACTTTGACTGTTAGACGCTGCATTTGAAGAGAGTCAGCGCGCGCGCTGCTCAGGGAAGCCTTTTCCAATGTATATTGACTCACGAGCGAGAGTCAGAATTCGGCAATAAAGTACATAAATGAGCGCTATAAATAAACGTAGGTGCTTAGACGGTTATGCTTTGGCGCGAGTCCAGGAGGACGCGCGTTTAAACTTCACCTACCTTCCCCATAGTAATGTACTCCTTTGCCGAGTAAAGACGAATGAGAGTCACAATTTGGCCATATAAGTGCATAAATCTTCAAGGAAACACGCTGCAGCGGTTACTTGATAATCGGAAACAATTTCCGTTTGATCATAAACTCTCTCACATAAATCTATTTTAGGAGATTATGATCTCTCTCTCCAGCAGTAATGGCGTCTTTGAAAAGCTTTGAGGCTTTGAATTGCAGCGCTCTGATTCGTTCAAACTTCAGTGCTCTCACTGACAGGGGTGTAATTTTGTGATATTATGAATGTAAAACAGAGAGATTTAACTTACTAATTAAAGTAAAAAATCGATTGTAGACCTGCAAGTTTTTTTTCAGGATTTAAAAAAATAAAATGCATGCCCATTGGAATGGACATGTTCACACATACTGTATTGAAATGTATTATATATCAGGTGTAATGTTGTGATGTTACCAACAGATGGAGTGGACGCTCTATCTAAAATTCAGTTTTCACTTCATTAGTGAAAGTCTATGGAGATTTTATGACTTTAATCTTCAGTTTTATCAAAAATCATAAGTCTGATCAGTCTGAAAAGGGATAGCAACTCAAGTCAGAACAGGTCTGAAGTCTGAGCAGAGTAAAGCTTAAAAAGTTTTGAAAGTTTACAGATGGATAGATGGAAAGAATTAGATCTTGAGCATATATACTCTTGTTAGTTATTGCCTTGCGTTGTTTCTAGGCAGTTACTAAGGTGTCGTTATGTTCTTTGATCATAATTTAATCTTTAATCAATTGATGATCAATTTTGCTAGCAATATTTAATGTTAATTATCTTGTTGCTAGCAAGATTTAGTATGAATTCTGAAGTCATTAGCAACATTTAACATAAATAAGCATGTTGCTGGCAAGAATTTGCTGAATTAGCATATTGTTAGCAAGATTTATCGTTAATTAGCTTAAAAAGTTTTGAGAGTTTAAACTTAAAAAAAAGTTATAATTATGCTTTTTGATCCCCAAAGTGTTGGAAAATTGTAATTAGTTTAAAAAAATGTTTACGGTTTAATTACATCCTTGGCTTTTAACGGTCAGTTTTCACTAATGCGAAAAATACTTTGTTTAATTTCTATTTTAAAGCTGTAATTAAGCATTATTAGTATAGGCTAATCACTTTCAAAAGAGACTGCAGTTACACTGCATGTATATGTAGCCTTTTATATATACTAAATAGATGTGTATGTATATATATATATATATATATATATATATATATATATAATATGTATAGTGTGTGTGTGTGTGTGTATATATATATATATATATATATATATATATATATATATGATACTGTGAATAATACTTTGTTTTATTTCTATTTTAAAGCTGTAATTAAGCATTATTAATATAGGCTAATCACTTTCAAAAGAGACTGCAGTTACACCACAGTTACACTATATGTAGCCTTTTATATATACTAAAAGAATTTTATTTTTGAGGGGGCCCAGCTTAAAATGAGGGGGCCTGAGCATAACGTAATTGGCTGGATTCGAACCTGCGCATGAAAACCGCATTGGATTGTTAGTCCATCGCCTTAACCATTCAGCCAGACTGGTTATAGTGTAAAACGCGGCGCGCTATTGTTGACTGTGGGGGTGCGTTGCGATCGTCTTGTACAGCTGTAAATGTTTTCAATTTAGTTTTCACAGTCGCGGTTTTAAACAATTGAAAATCTGAGGGGGCCGCACATGTAAATGAGGGGGCCCAGGCCCACCCAGGCCCCCCCGTGGCTACGCCACTGCTGCTAAAGTACAATGAGGAGAGTAATGCAGTTTTTTCTAATCTCAAACAGTTTTCAGATTGACTCGATCTGCCATGTCAGACTTCAGTTCAACACGGCAATTATAGCAGATAAAGGAATCAACGCAATGTAATATTTGTATAAAGCCTTCCTCCATGGGAAACAAAATAACTTAAATATTAGTATTTTTTAAATAATTCCTGCTCATGTAATGCAGCAGAGTAATGCAGTTTTTTTTTTATCTCAAGCAGTTTACAGTTTGAATCGATCTGCCATCGTTTTTGCATCCTTTTAAATACCTTATTTCATTTATTGTTTAAGTGTTCACAAAACATCGATCTATCAGCGAATCTGCTCAGGAAGCGCGTTTGAACTCGAGAACAGGAGTCAGACTTTAGTTAAAAGCAGATAAAAGAATTAACACAATGTAACTATATACTCAAGAATTAGTTATAAATAACTTTGACTGTTAGACGCTGCATTTGAAGAGAGTCAGCGCGCGCGCTGCTCAGGGAAGCCTTTTTACATGTGTCTTCCCCATGAACACACGAGCGAGAGTCAGAATTCGGCAATAAAGTACATAAATGAGCGCTATAAATAAACTTAGGTGCTTAGACGGTTATGCGTTGGCGCGAGTCCAGGAGGACGCGCGTTTAAACTTCACTTACCTTCCCCATAGTAATGTACTCCGTTGCCGAGTAAAGACGAATGAGAGTCAGAATTTGGCCATATAAGTGCATAAATCTTCAAGGAAACACGCTGCAGCGGTTACTTGATAATCGGAAACAATTTCCGTTTGATCATAAACTCTCTCACATAAATCTATTTTAGGAGATTATGATCTCTCTCTCCAGCAGTAATGGCGTCTTTGAAAAGCTTTGAGGCTTTGAATTGCAGCGCTCTGATTCGTTCAAACTTCAGTGCTCTCACTGACAGGGGTGTAATTTTGTGATATTATGTATGTAAAATAGAGAGATTTAACTTACTAATTAAAGTAAAAAATCGATTGTAGACCTGCAAGTTTTTTTCAGGATTTAAAAAAATAAAATGCATGCCCATTGGAATGGACATGTTCACACATACTGTATTGAAATGTATTATATATCAGGTGTAATGTTGTGATGTTACCAACAGATGGAGTGGACGCTCTATCTAAAATTCAGTTTTCACTTCATTAGTGAAAGTCTATGGAGATTTTATGACTTTAATCTTCAGTTTTATCAAAAATCATAAGTCTGATCAGTCTGAAAAGGGATAGCAACTCAAGTCAGAACAGGTCTGAAGTCTGAGCAGAGTTTAGTGGTTGTAGCTTTAAAGCTCTAGGAGGAGATGCATTGAGAATTTTAGGTAAGAATAATAATAATAATAATAATAATAATAATAAGTTTAGATACAATATCACTAAGTTGGCTTTCTCAAGCCAACTTAATAATAATAATAATAATAATAATAATAATAAATATAGCTGCAAGCAGCAATGACGGGGCCAAGCACAAACAGGGCATTGACGTGGCCGGCAGCATAAGAGCAATTGATGTAATCAACAACTAAATGCATTTTAATATGATTTTAGGCTAAATGGCTGAAAAATCATTAATACAGACACTGTAATTTGAATGAAAAGTTTAGCGCTTTGGACCAATAGTTGGCGCTGTGTCCAAATTGTTAGAATTGGGTCCGAGTAATGTGACAATGAAATCTGCAAAGTTTGGTGTTATTTGGACAAAACATTACTGACTTAAAGCATTAAAGTCATTTTGTCATCACTACCTCAAATTTGTAATTGCGGTATACGAAAACGGTTTTGTCTATCGACACGAAATCCATAACTTTTTGTCAGCACAGTCTGAAGATGATACGATTCGATTTTGGTGAAAATCGGACAAAGGGTCTAGGAGGAGTTTGAAAAAGTAGGTTTTTGAATGAAACAACATGGCGGATATGAAATTTAGGCAAACTATGTCAAATTTGGTATCTGTGTTCTCGGTGTGACCCAAGGAACATATTAAGATCATTTGTTTTAAAATAGCTTAATGTAATCAAAAGTTATTAGCATTTTTGGAAATTGTGTTATAACTTTTGACCACAAGGTGGCGCTGCCCCGAAACTTTTGGTGTAGGTTCAAATCAAGGTCCCAAAGACACATACTGAGTTTCGTAATGATACGCCAATGCGTTTGTAAAATATAGCATTTTACGACAAATTTCAAAATGGCCGACGCCCAAAATGGCCGATATAAGAAAATTTGGTATCGCTCGACTCAGCATGATGCCCTGAATCTAAAGAGACCAGTTTTATGATTTTTGACCAAAGTGTTCAGAAGTTATAAGCAAAAAAGTCAATTTTTTATATCTCCTGACCACTAGGGGGCAGTGCACCAAAACTCTGCAGGTAGCCTCAGATTATGACTACTATGACACACACCAATTTTGGTCTGAATATGCAAATGCGTTGCGGAGATATAGCCTCAAGTTCATTTTTGCGGCAAATTCGTCGAACTCTTTCGCAAGTTTATAAAAAACGGAATGACCAATCAACTTGATTTCCATAACTTTTTGTCTCCATAGTCTGGAGATGATGTGGTTCAATTTTCGTGAAAATCGGACCAACGGTCTAAGAGGAGTTCGAAAAAGTTGGTTTTTCCTAAAATTCAAAATGGCGGACAAATCGTTATAAAGGAAATGACGTCATAGAGTCCAATCGAATCAGCATGAGCCAAGGAATCAGTGGACAAAGGAATTTTGTTTCTAGCCCTTATGGTTCAAGAGTTATTAGCATAAATGTAAGTGTAACTTTGGACAGTTGGTGGCGCTAGAGGGGTTGAGGTAGAGACTCCAAAATTGGTGTGGTCAATGATTGGACTGTCCTCTATGTGTGTGCCAAATTTCATCATTTTCCCACGTACGGTTCTATGGGCTGCCATTGACTTCTGGGTGGAAGAAGAATAATAATAAGAAGAACGAGAACGATTACAATAGGTGCCTCCGCACCTTCGGTGCTTGGCCCCTAACAAGCAGCAATGACGGGGCCAAGCACAAACAGGGCATTAAATGGCATGCTGACGTGGCTGGCAGCAAAAGACCAATGGCAGTAATAAACTAAATGCATTTTAAAAGATTTTAGGCTAAATGGCTGAAAAATCATTAATACAGACACTGTATTTTGATTTAAAAGTTTATCACTTTGGACCAATAGTTGGCTCTGTGTCCAAATTGTCATAAAGTGTTATAAAGTGTTAGTATTAAAGAGTTATAAAGAGTTATAAAGTGTTAGTATTAATGTGTTATTAAGCATTAGTCATTTTGTCATCACTACCTCAAATTTGTAATTGCGGTATACGAAAACGGTTTTGTCTATCGACACGAAATCCATAACTTTTTGTCAGCACAGTCTGAAGATGATACGATTCAATTTTGGTGAAAATCGGACAAACGGTCTGGGAGGAGTTCGAAAAAGTAGGTTTTTGAATGAAACAACATGGCGGACAGGAAGTTTAGGCTAAATATATCAAATTTGGTATCTGTGTTCTCGGCATGACCCAAGGAACATATTGAGACAATTTGTTTTAAAATAGCTAAATGTAATCAAAAGTTATTAGCATTTTTGTAAATGTTGTTATAACTTTTGACCAAAAGGTGGCGCTGCCCCAAAACTTTTGGTGTAGAGTCAAATCAAGGTCCCAAAGCCACATACTAAGTTTCGTAATGATATGCCAATGCGTTTGTTAAATATAACATTTTATGACAAATTTCAAAATGGCCGACGCCCAAAATGGCCGATATAAGAAAATTTGGTATCGCATGACTCAGCATGATGCCCTGAATTTAAAGAGAGCAGTTTTATGATTTTTGACCAAAGTGTTCAGAAGTTATAAGCAAAAAAGTCAATTTTTTATATCTCCTGACCACTAGGGGGCAGTGCGCCAAAACTCTGCAGGTAGCCTCAGATTATGACTACTATGACACACACCAATTTTGGTCTGAATACGCAAATGCGTTGCGGAGATATAGCCTCAAGTTCATTTTTGCGGCAAATTCGTCGAACTCTTTCGCAAGTTTTTCAAAAACGGAATGACCAATCAACTTGATTCTCATAACTTTTTGTCTCCATAGTCTGGAGATGATGTGGTTCAATTTTTGTGAGAATCAGACAAACGGCCTAGGAGGAGTTTGACAAAGTAGGTTTTTCATAAAATTCAAAATTGCGGAAAAATTTTCATGACGGAAAATGACGTCATAGGGTGCAATCGAATCGGCTTGAGCCAAGGAATCAGTGGACAAAGGAATTTTGTTTCTAGCCCTTATGGTTCAAGAGTTATTAGCATAAATGTAAGTGTAACTTTGGACAGTTGGTGGCGCTAGAGGGATTGAGGTAGAGACTCCAAAATTGGTGTGGTCAATGACTGGACTGTCCTCTATGTGTGTGCCAAATTTCATCATTTTCCTGCATACGGTTCTATGGGCTGCCATTGACTTCTGGGTGGAAGAAGAATAATAATAACAAGCAGCAATGACGGGGCCAAGCACAAACAGGGCATTGACGTGGCCGGCAGCATAAGAGCAATTGAAGTAATCAACAACTAAATGCATTTTAATATGATTTTAGGCTAAATGGCTGAAAAATCATTAATACAGACACTGTAATTTGAATGAAAAGTTTAGCGCTTTGGACCAATAGTTGGCGCTGTGTCCAAATTGTTAGAATTGGGTCAGAGTAATGTGACAATGAAATCTGCAAAGTTTGGTGTTATTTGGACAAAACATTACTGACTTAAAGCATTAAAGTCATTTTGTCATCACTACCTCAAATTTGTAATTGCGGTATACGAAAACGGTTTTGTCTATCGACACGAAATCCATAACTTTTTGTCAGCACAGTCTGAAGATGATACGATTCGATTTTGGTGAAAATCGGACAAACGGTCTAGGAGGAGTTTGAAAAAGTAGGTTTTTGAATGAAACAACATGGCGGATATGAAATTTGGGCAAACTATGTCAAATTTGGTATCTGTGTTCTCGGTGTGACCCAAGGAACATATTAAGATCATTTGTTTTAAAATAGCTTAATGTAATCAAAAGTTATTAGCATTTTAGGAAATTGTGTTATAACTTTTGACCACAAGGTGGCGCTGCCCCGAAACTTTTGGTGTAGGTTCAAATCAAGGTCCCAAAGACACATACTGAGTTTCGTAATGATACGCCAATGCGTTTGTAAAATATAGCATTTTACGACAAATTTCAAAATGGCCGACGCCCAAAATAGCCGATATAAGAAAATTTGGTATCGCACGACTCAGCATGATGCCCTGAATCTAAAGAGACCAGTTTCATGATTTTTGACCAAAGTGTTCAGAAGTTATAAGCAAAAAAGTCAATTTTTATATCTCCTGACCACTAGGGGGCAGTGCGCCAAAACTCTGCAGGTAGCCTCAGATTATGACTACTATGACACACACCAATTTTGGTCTGAATATGCAAATGCGTTGCGGAGAAATAGCCTCAAGTTCATTTTTGCGGCAAATTCGTCGAACTCTTTCGCAAGTTTATCAAAAACGGAATAACCAATCAACTTGATTTCCATAACTTTTTGTCTCCATAGTCTGGAGATGATGTGGTTCAATTTTTGTGAGAATCGGACAAACGGCCTAGGAGGAGTTCGACAAAGTAGGTTTTTCATAAAACTCAAAATTGCGGAAAAATTTTCATGACGGAAAATGACGTCATAGGGTGCAATCGAATCGGCTTGAGCCAAGGAATCAGTGGACAAAGGAATTTTGTTTCTAGCCCTTATGGTTCAAGAGTTATTAGCATAAATGTAAGTGTAACTTTGGACAGTTGGTGGCGCTAGAGGGATTGAGGTAGAGACTCCAAAATTGGTGTGGTCAATGATTGGACTGTGTTCTATGTGTGTGCCAAATTTCATCATTTTCCTGCATACGGTTCTATGGGCTGCCATTGACTTCTGGGTGGAAGAAGAATAATAATAAGAACGAGAACGATTACAATAGGTGCCTCCGCACCTTCGGTGCTTGGCCCCTAATAATAAATATAGCTGCAAGCAGCCATGACGGGGCCAAGCACAAAGAAGGCATTAAATGTCATGCCGACATGGCTGGCAGCATCAGACCAACGGCAGGAAGCATCTAAAGACATTTCAATATGACTTCAGTCTAAATGGCTGAAAAATCATCAATACGGTCTTTAGTAATTCGATTTAACGGTTTATCACGTTTGACCAACAGGCAGCGCTGTAACCAAACTGATATGTCAAATCACGTGGTTTATCCAGAGTGAGGTGACAATGACACATGCAAAGTTTGGTGTCAATAGGGTAAAGCATTGCTGACATCCAGCTTTAAAGTCATGTGTTTGTTAAGCATAGCATTTCATGACAAAATTCTAAATAGCTGACGCTGAAAATGGCCGATATGGGAAAATTTGGTATCGCAGGACTCGGCATGATGCACTGAATCTAAAGAGAGCAGTTTCATGATTTTTGGACAAAGCATTCAGGAGTTATAATCAAAAATGTCAGTTTTTCATATCTCCTGACCACTAGGGGGCAGAGCGCCAAAACTCTGCAGGTAGCCTCAGACCATGATTGACATGACACACAGAAAGTTTGGTCAGAATACGCTAATGCATTTCAGAGATATAGTCTTGCTTTATTTGGTGGCAATTTGGTCAAATTCGTTCGCAATTTTATCGAAACCTGTTTGACGAATCAACTTTATTTTAATAACTTTTTGTCAGCATGGTCTGAAGATGTTATGATTCAATTTTGGTGAAAATTGGACAAACGGTGTGGGAGGAGTTCGAAAAAGTAGGTTTTTAAAGAAAAACAACATGGCGGACAGGAAGTTTGGCCGACTATGACAAATTTGGTATCTGTGTTCTCGGTTTGACCCAAGGAACGTATAAAGACAACTTATTTTACCATAGGTTAACGTGTTCAAAAGTTATTAGCATTTTTGTAAATTTGTTTATAACTTTTGACCACAAGGTGGCGCTGCCTCGAAATTTTTTGTGTTGTATCAGGCCCAGATGCCGAAGACACATATCGAGTTTCGTAACGATACGCCAATGTGTTTGTTAAATATAGCAATTTATGACAAAATTAAAAATGGCTGACCCTCAAAATGGCCGATATGGGAAAATTTTGTATCGCACGACTCGGCATGATGCCCTGAATCTAGCGAGACCAGTTTTATTATTTTTGGTCGAAGCGTTCAGAAGTTATAAGCAAATATTTCACTTTTTCATATCTCCAGACCACTAGGGGGCAGAGCGCCAAATCTTTGCAAATAGCCTCAGACCATCATTGCCATAACACACACCAAGTTTGGTCAGAATACGCTAATGCGTTGCGGAGATAAAGCCTCGCTTTCATTTCTTCGGCCATTTTGTTGAATTCTTTCGCAAGTTATTCGTAAACGGTTTGACAAATCAACTTTCTTTTAATAACTTTTTGTACACATAGTCTGGAGATGATGTGGTTCAATTTTCGTGAAAATCGGACCAACAGCCTAGGAGGAGTTCGAAAAAGTAGGTTTTTCGTAAAATTCAAAATGGCGGGAAAATTTTCATGACGGAAAATGACGTCATAGGGTGCAATCGAATCGTCTTGAGCCAAGGAATTAGTGGACGAAAGAATTTTGTTTCTAGGACATACGGTTCAAGAGTTATTTACGTAAACGTGAGTGCAACTTTGGACAGTTGGTGGCGCTAGAGACATTGAGTTAGACACTTCAAATTTGCTATGGTCAATGATTGGCTTGTCCTTTATCAGTGTGCCAAATTTGATCATTTTCCCGCAAACGGTTCTATGGGCTGCCATAGACTTCCATGGCGGAAGAAGAAGATGAATAATAATAAATATAGCTGCAAGCAGCCATGACGGGGCCAAGCACAAGGAGGGCATTAAATGTCATGCCGACATGGCTGGCAGCATCAGACCAACGGCAGTAAGCATCTAAAGACATTTCAATATGACTTCAGTCTAAATGCCTGAAAAATCATCAATACGGTCTGATAGAAATTCAACCTAACGGTTTATCACGTTCGACCAACAGGCAGCGCTATAACCAAAAATGATGTGTCAAATCATGTGGTATATCCAGAGTGAGGTGACAATGACACATGCAAAGTTTGGTGTCAATAGGGTAAAGCATTGCTGACATACAGCTTTAAAGTCATGTGTTTAAACATAGCATTTCATGACAAAATTCTAAATAGCCGATGCTGAAAATGGCCGATATGGGAAAATTTGGTATCGCAGGACTCGGCATAATACACTGAATCTAAAGAGAGCAGTTTCATGATTTTTGGACAAAGCGTTCAGGAGTTATAATCAAAAATGTCAGTTTTTCATATCTCCTGACCACTAGGGGGCAGAGCACCAAAACTCTGCAGGTAGCCTCAGATCATGATTGACATGACACACAGAAAGTTTGGTCAGAATACGCTAATGAGTTGCGGAGATATAGCCTTGCTTTTAATTCAATGGCCATTGTGTCGAATTCTTTCGCGAGTTATTCGTAAACAGTTTGACGAATCAACTTTCTGTGAATAATTATTGGTCAACATCGTCTGGAGATGATGTGGTTCAATTTTGGTGAAAATTGGACGAACGGTCTAGGAGGAGTTCGAAAAAGTAGGTTTTTATAGAAAAACAACATGGCGGACAGGAAGTTTGGCCGACTATGAAAAATTTAGTATCTGTGTTCTCGGCTTGATCCAAGGAACGTATAAAGACAGTTTATTTTAGCATAGGTTAACGTATTAAAAAGTTATTAGCATATTTGTGAATTTGGTTATAACTTTTGACCACAAGGTGGCGCTGCCTCGAAACTTTTTTTGTCTTATCAAGCCTAGATGCCAGAGACACATATCGAGTTTCGTAACGATACGCCAATGTGTTCATTAAATATAGCAATTTATGACAAAATTCAAAATGGCCGACACTCAAAATGGCCGATATAGGAAAATTTGGTATCGCACGACTCTGCATGATGCACTGAATCTAAAGAGACCAGTTTTATGATTTTTGGCTAAAGCGTTCAGAAGTTATAAGCAAATATTTCACTTTTTCATATCTCCTGACCACTAGGGGGCACTGTGCCAAAACTCTGCAGGTAGCCTCAGATCTTGATTAACGTAACACACACCAAGTTTGGTCAGAATACGCTAATGCGTTGTGGAGATATAGCCTCGCTTTCATTTCTGCGGCCATTTTGTCTAATTCATTCGCAAAGTATTCGTAAACGGTTTGACGAATCAACTTTCTTTGAATAACTTTTTGTCCCCATGGTCTGGAGATGATGTGGTTGAATTTTCGAGAGAATCGGACACACGGCCTAGGAGGAGTTCGAAAAAGTAGGTTTTTCATAAATTTCAAAATGGCGGAAAAATTTTCATGGCGGAAAATGACGTCATAGGGTGCAATCGAATCGTCTTGAGCCAAGGAATTAGTGGACGAAAGAATTTTGTTTCTAGGACATACGGTTCAAAAGTTATTTACGTAAACGTGAGTTCAACTTTGGACAGTTGGTGGCGCTAGAGACATTGAGTTAGAGACTTCAAATTTGCTATGGTCAATGATTGGCTTGTCCTCTTTCAGTGTGCCAAATTTCATCATTTTCCCGCAAACAGTTCTATGGCCTGCCATAGACTTCCATGGCGGAAGAAGAAGAAGAAGAAGAAGAAGAAGAGGAATAATAATAAAGAACCGGAACAGAAACAATAGGTGCCTCCGCACCTTCGGTGCTTGGCCCCTAATAATAATAAGAACCGGAACAAAAACAATAGGTGCCTCCGCACCTTCGGTGCTTGGCCCCTAAATATAGCTGCAAGCAGCCATGACGGGGCCAAGCATAAGGAGGGCATTAAATGTCATGCCGACATGGTTGGTAGCATCCGACCAACAGCAGTAAGCATCTAAAGACATTTCAATATGACTTCAGTCGAAATGGCTGAAAAATCATCAATACGGTCATTAGCAATTCGATTTAATGGTTTATCACGTTTGACCAACAAGCAGCGCTCTAACCAAATTGATGTGTCAGTTCATGTGGTATGTCCAGAGAGAGATGACAATGACACATCCAAAGTTTGGTATCAATTGGGTAAAGCATTGCTGAAATACAGCATTATAGTCATTTTGACATCAAAGCACTTAATCTTGGCTGGAGAGAAAACCCTTTGTGTCTAAAATTTAATTGTATCAAATAATTTTACTTTAAGCATACACTGACAGTCTACTTACTATGTGCATTTTTAAAATGGGGAAAATAAACCCAGTAGATCCAATGTAGTTAGAGCCAAATTAATCATTGTATGATTTGATTTACAATAATACACATGCCAGTATTTTCTTTTTTAGCCTGTTTTAATTCATGTAAACAGTTCTTGAAAAGAAATCAGCAACTTATTGATAAATTATAAGAAGTATAATTATTTTTATTCATTATGAAGAGGTTGATTTTTATAGTTTTAGTAAAAACAACAACAGAACTTTTGAATAAAACTAAATGTTTAATTGACTAATTTTCCTTAATGTATCATTTTCGTCGATGTGAAAAGGGCAAATGACATGTTGAGTAATGTTCTGCTGACATCTAGTGGCTGTAGTTGACATTTTAAGTTGTATTTTCATAAGTGATAAGCAAAGAAGCTATAAGCAAAAGCACCACTTTTTGTTTATATCTCCGGACCACTACATTGCACTGCGCTAAAACTCAGCAGGTAGCCTCAGATCATGATTGACATGACCCAAAAAAAGTTTGGTCAAAATAGGCTAATGCGTTGCGAAGATATAGCCTCGCTTTATTTGGTGGCCATTTGGTCAAATTCGTTTGCAATTTTATTGAAAACGGTTTGACGGATCAACTTCATTTTAATAACTTTTTGTCAACATAGTCTGAAGATGATGTGATTCAATTTTGGTGAAAATTGGAGAAACGGTCTTGGAGGAGTTCGAAAAAGTAGGTTTTTAAAGAAAAACAACATGGCGGACAGGAAGTTTGGCCGCCTATGACAAATTTGGTATCTGTGTACTCGGCTTGACCAAAGGAACATATAAAGACAATTTGTTTTACCATATGTTAACGTATTCAAAAGTTATTAGCATTTTTGTACATTTGGGTATAACTTTTGACCACAAGGTGGCGTTGCCTCGAAACTTTTTGTGTCGTATCAGGCCCAGGTGCCGAAGACGCATATCGAGTTTCGTAACAATACGCCAATGCGTTTGTTAAATATAGCAATTTATGACAATATTCAAAATGGCCGACCCTCAAAATGGCCGATATGGGAAAATTTGGTATCGCACGACTCGGCATGATGCACTGAATCTAACGAGACCAGTTTTATGATTTTTGGTCGAAGCGTTCAGAAGTTATGAGCAAATATTTCACTTTTTTATATCTCCAGACCACTAGGAGGCACTGCACCAAAACTCTGCACATAGCCTCAAATCATGACTGACGTAACACACACCAAGTTTGGTCAGAATACGCTAATCCGTTGCGGAGATATAGCCTCACTTTTATTTCTGCGGCCATTTTGTCGAATTCTTTCGCAAGTTATTCGTAAACGGTTTGACAAATCAACTTTCTTTGTATAACTTTTTGTCCCCATGGTCTGGAGATGATGTGGTTCAATTTTCGTGAAAATCGGACAAACGGCCTAGGAGGAGTTCGAAAAAGTAGGTTTTTCATAAAATTCAAAATGGCGGGAAAATTTTCATGACGGAAAATGACGTCATAGGGTGCAATCGAATCGTCTTGAGCCAAGGAATCACTGGACGAAAGAATTTTGTTTCTAGGACATACGGTTCAAAAGTTATTTACGTAAACGTGAGTTCAAATTTGGACAGTTGGTGGCGCTAGAGACATTGAGTTAGAGACTTCAAATTTGCTATGGTGAATGATTGGCTTGTCCTTGATCAGTGTGCCAAATTTCATCATTTTCCCGCAAACGGTTCTATGGCCTGCCATAGACTTCCATGGCGGAAGAAGAAGAAGAAGAAGAAGAAGAAGAGGAATAATAATAAAGAACCGGAACAAAAACAATAGGTGCCTCCGCACCTTCGGTGCTTGGCCCCTAATAAAGAACCGGAACAATTACAATAGGTGCCTCCGCACCTTCGGTGCTTGGCCCCTAATAATAAGTTTAGATACAATATCACTAAGTTGGCTTTCTCAAGCCAACTTAATAAGTTTAGATACAATATCACTAAGTTGGCTTTCTCAAGCCAACTTAACTAGATAGAGGAAGTTTATGATATAAACTTCAGTTGGCTTGAGAAAGCCTATCCTGAAAGTTAAATTTATTTGTAAAAGCTTAAAAAGTTGTTTAAGTTTACAGATAGATAGATGGAAAGAATTAGATCTTGAGCATATATACACTTGTTAGTTATTGCCTTGCGTTGTTTCTAGGCAGTTACTAAGGTGTCGTTATGTTCTTTGATCATAATTTAATCTTTAATCAATTGATGATCAATTTTGCTAGCAAGATTTAATGTTAATTATCTTGTTGCTAGCAAGATTTAGAATGAATTCCGAAGTCATTAGCAACATTTAACATAAATAAGCATGCTGCTGGCAAGAATTCGCTGAATTAGCATATTGGTAGCAAGATTTATTGTTAATTAACAAGTTGCTATCAAGATTTAGCATGATCTAGCATGTCACTAGTGAGAATTTGCGTGATCTAGCATGTTGCTAGCAAGATTTAACGTTAATTAACAAGACGCTATTGACATTTAGTGTGAACTAACATGTCGCTAGTGAGATTTGTTAATTCGTAGGTCGCTTGTGAGCTTTAACATGAGTTAACATGTCACTGACGAGAATGAATGTTATTTAACAAGTCACTAGTGAGATTTAATGTTTTAAAGAACACAAGAGTCAGTTGACGCAGAGACTGGAGGTTATTGATGATTCAGCTGAACAGTGAGTGGTCTGAAATATCAAAGAATAATAATGAATATTAAATATAAATCTAAAATAAACAACATTTACATTGGTAATAAACATGAGTAAATAATTAATTGATTACAGAAGTGTTGCAATACTTGGTTAGTGCACAAAATGGCATCTATGGAACATACATGGAGTTTTTTCATCATGAGGGATCATCGGTGTTGTAACGAAATACCAAAAAATAAATAACAATGCTTTTTGATCCCCAAAGTGTTGAAAATTGCAATTAGTTTATAAAAATGTTTACGGTTTAATTACATCCTTGGCTTTTAACGGTCAGTTTTCACTAATGTGAATAATACTTTGTTTTATTTCTATTTTAAAGATGTAATTAAGCATTATTAATATAGTCTTGCCACTTTCAAAACAGACTGCAGTTACACTACATGTATATGGAGCCCTTTATACATTTATTTACTATATAAATGTGTGTATAGATAGATAGATAGATAGATATGTATGTGTATATATATATATATATATATATATATATATATATATATGTGTGTGTGTGTGTGTGTGTATAAAGCCTTTCTTCATGTGAAATAAAATAACTTAAATATTAGTATTTCTTAAATCATTCCTGCACAATTACAATGGGGATAGTAATGCTGTTTTTTTCTAATCTCAAGCAGTTTTCAGATTGAATCGATCTGCCATGTCAGACTTCAGTTCAACACGGCAATTATAGCAGATAAAGGAATCAAGGCAATGTAATATTTACTCAGGCATAAGTTATAAATAAACTTAAGTGCTTTGACGCGAGTGCGCGAGGACGCGCGTTTGAAGTTCATTGAGAGTTGCCGTTCCCATAGTAATCTACTCAGCGGGCGAAAGCCTTTGCCGAGTAAACACGAATGAGAGTCAGAATTTGGCCATATAAGTACATAAATCTTCAAGGAAACACGCTGCAGCGGTTACTTGATAATCGGAAACAATTTCCGTTTGATCATAAACTCTCTCACATAAATCTATTTTAGGAGATTATGATCTCTCTCTCCAGCAGTAATGGCGTCTTTGAAAAGCTTTGAGGCTTTGAATTGCAGCGCTCTGATTCGTTCAAACGTCAGTGCTCTCACTGACAGGGGTGTAATTTTGTGATATTATGTATGTAAAATAGAGAGATTTAACTTACTAATTAAAGTAAAAAATCGATTGTAGACCTGCAAGTTTTTTTTTCAGGATTTAAAAAAATAAAATGCATGCCCATTGGAATGGACATGTTCACACATACTGTATTGAAATGTATTATATATCAGGTGTAATGTTGTGATGTTACCAACAGATGGAGTGGACGCTCTATCTAAAATTCAGTTTTCACTTCATTAGTGAAAGTCTATGGAGATTTTATGACTTTAATCTTCAGTTTTATCAAAAATCATAAGTCTGATCAGTCTGAAAAGGGATAGCAACTCAAGTCAGAACAGGTCTGAAGTCTGAGCAGAGTTTAGTGGTTGTAGCTTTAAAGCTCTAGGAGGAGATGCTCTGAGAATTTTAGGTAAGAATAATAATAATAATAACTAGATAGAGGAAGTTTATGATATAAACTTCAGTTGGCTTGAGAAAGCCTATCCTGAAAGTTAAATTTATTTGTAAAAGCTTAAAAAGTTGTTTAAGTTTACAGATAGATAGATGGAAAGAATTAGATCTTGAGCATATATACACTTGTTAGTTATTGCCTTGCGTTGTTTCTAGGCAGTTACTAAGGTGTCGTTATGTTCTTTGATCATAATTTAATCTTTAATCAATTGATGATCAATTTTGCTAGCAAGATTTAATGTTAATTATCTTGTTGCTAGCAAGATTTAGAATGAATTCCGAAGTCATTAGCAACATTTAACATAAATAAGCATGTTGCTGGCAAGAATTCGCTGAATTAGCATATTGGTAGCAAGATTTATTGTTAATTAACAAGTTGCTATCAAGATTTAGCATGATCTAGCATGTCACTAGTGAGAATTTGCGTGATCTAGCATGTTGCTAGCAAGATTTAACGTTAATTAACAAGACACTATTGACATTTAGTGTGAACTAACATGTCGCTAGTGAGATTTGTTAATTCGTAGGTCGCTTGTGAGATTTAACATGAGTTAACATGTCACTGACGAGAATGAATGTTATTTAACAAGTCACTAGTGAGATTTAATGTTTTAAAGAACACAAGAGTCAGTTGACGCAGAGACTGGAGGTTATTGATGATTCAGCTGAACAGTGAGTGGTCTGAAATATCAAAGAATAATAATGAATATTAAATATAAATCTAAAATAAACAACATTTACATTGATAATAAACATGAGTAAATTATTAATTGATTACAGAAGTGTTGCAATACTTGGTTAGTGCACAAAATGGCATCTAGGGTACATACATGGAGTTTTTTCATCAAGAGGGATCATCGGTGTTGTAACGAAATACCAAAAAATAAATAACAATGCTTTTTGATCCCCAAAGTGTTGGAAAATTGCAGTTAGTTTATAAAAATGTTTACGGTTTAATTACATCCTTGGCTTTTAACGGTCAGTTTTCACTAATGTGAATAATACTTTGTTTTATTTCTATTTTAAAGATGTAATTAAGCATTATTAATATAGTCTTGCCACTTTCAAAACAGACTGCAGTTACACTACATGTATATGGAGCCCTTTATACATTTATTTACTATATAAATGTGTGTATAGATAGATAGATAGATATGTATGTGTATATATATATATATATATATATATATATATGTGTATATATATGTGTGTGTGTGTGTGTGTGTGTGTGTATAAAGCCTTTCTTCATGTGAAATAAAATAACTTAAATATTAGTATTTCTTAAATCATTCCTGCACAATTACAATGGGGATAGTAATGCTGTTTTTTTCTAATCTCAAGCAGTTTTCAGATTGAATCGATCTGCCATGTCAGACTTCAGTTCAACACGGCAATTATAGCAGATAAAGGAATCAAGGCAATGTAATATTTACTCAGGCATAAGTTATAAATAAACTTAAGTGCTTTGACGCGAGTGCGCGAGGACGCGCGTTTGAAGTTCATTGAGAGTTGCCGTTCCCATAGTAATCTACTCAGCGGGCGAAAGCCTTTGCCGAGTAAACACGAATGAGAGTCAGAATTTGGCCATATAAGTACATAAATCTTCAAGGAAACACGCTGCAGCGGTTACTTGATAATCGGAAACAATTTCCGTTTGATCATAAACTCTCTCACATAAATCTATTTTAGGAGATTATGATCTCTCTCTCCAGCAGTAATGGCGTCTTTGAAAAGCTTTGAGGCTTTGAATTGCAGCGCTCTGATTCGTTCAAACGTCAGTGCTCTCACTGACAGGGGTGTAATTTTGTGATATTATGTATGTAAAATAGAGAGATTTAACTTACTAATTAAAGTAAAAAATCGATTGTAGACCTGCAAGTTTTTTTTTCAGGATTTAAAAAAATAAAATGCATGCCCATTGGAATGGACATGTTCACACATACTGTATTGAAATGTATTATATATCAGGTGTAATGTTGTGATGTTACCAACAGATGGAGTGGACGCTCTATCTAAAATTCAGTTTTCACTTCATTAGTGAAAGTCTATGGAGATTTTATGACTTTAATCTTCAGTTTTATCAAAAATCATAAGTCTGATCAGTCTGAAAAGGGATAGCAACTCAAGTCAGAACAGGTCTGAAGTCTGAGCAGAGTTTAGTGGTTGTAGCTTTAAAGCTCTAGGAGGAGATGCTCTGAGAATTTTAGGTAAGAATAATAATAATAATAACTAGATAGAGGAAGTTTATGATATAAACTTCAGTTGGCTTGAGAAAGCCTATCCTGAAAGTTAAATTTATTTGTAAAAGCTTAAAAAGTTGTTTAAGTTTACAGATAGATAGATGGAAAGAATTAGATCTTGAGCATATATACACTTGTTAGTTATTGCCTTGCGTTGTTTCTAGGCAGTTACTAAGGTGTCGTTATGTTCTTTGATCATAATTTAATCTTTAATCAATTGATGATCAATTTTGCTAGCAAGATTTAATGTTAATTATCTTGTTGCTAGCAAGATTTAGAATGAATTCCGAAGTCATTAGCAACATTTAACATAAATAAGCATGTTGCTGGCAAGAATTCGCTGAATTAGCATATTGGTAGCAAGATTTATTGTTAATTAACAAGTTGCTATCAAGATTTAGCATGATCTAGCATGTCACTAGTGAGAATTTGCGTGATCTAGCATGTTGCTAGCAAGATTTAACGTTAATTAACAAGACGCTATTGACATTTAGTGTGAACTAACATGTCGCTAGTGAGATTTGTTAATTCGTAGGTCGCTTGTGAGATTTAACATGAGTTAACATGTCACTGACGAGAATGAATGTTATTTAACAAGTCACTAGTGAGATTTAATGTTTTAAAGAACACAAGAGTCAGTTGACGCAGAGACTGGAGGTTATTGATGATTCAGCTGAACAGTGAGTGGTCTGAAATATCAAAGAATAATAATGAATATTAAATATAAATCTAAAATAAACAACATTTACATTGGTAATAAACATGAGTAAATAATTAATTGATTACAGAAGTGTTGCAATACTTGGTTAGTGCACAAAATGGCATCTAGGGAACATACATGGAGTTTTTTCATCATGAGGGATCATCGGTGTTGTAACGAAATACCAAAAAATAAATAACAATGCTTTTTGATCCCCAAAGTGTTGAAAATTGCAATTAGTTTATAAAAATGTTTACGGTTTAATTACATCCTTGGCTTTTAACGGTCAGTTTTCACTAATGTGAATAATACTTTGTTTTATTTCTATTTTAAAGATGTAATTAAGCATTATTAATATAGTCTTGCCACTTTCAAAACAGACTGCAGTTACACTACATGTATATGGAGCCCTTTATACATTTATTTACTATATAAATGTGTGTATAGATAGATAGATAGATATGTGTATATATATATATATATATATATATATATATATATATATATATATGTGTGTGTGTGTGTGTGTGTATAAAGCCTTTCTTCATGTGAAATAAAATAACTTAAATATTAGTATTTCTTAAATCATTCCTGCACAATTACAATGGGGATAGTAATGCTGTTTTTTTCTAATCTCAAGCAGTTTTCAGATTGAATCGATCTGCCATGTCAGACTTCAGTTCAACACGGCAATTATAGCAGATAAAGGAATCAAGGCAATGTAATATTTACTCAGGCATAAGTTATAAATAAACTTAAGTGCTTTGACGCGAGTGCGCGAGGACGCGCGTTTGAAGTTCATTGAGAGTTGCCGTTCCCATAGTAATCTACTCAGCGGGCGAAAGCCTTTGCCGAGTAAACACGAATGAGAGTCAGAATTTGGCCATATAAGTACATAAATCTTCAAGGAAACACGCTGCAGCGGTTACTTGATAATCGGAAACAATTTCCGTTTGATCATAAACTCTCTCACATAAATCTATTTTAGGAGATTATGATCTCTCTCTCCAGCAGTAATGGCGTCTTTGAAAAGCTTTGAGGCTTTGAATTGCAGCGCTCTGATTCGTTCAAACTTCAGTGCTCTCACTGACAGGGGTGTAATTTTGTGATATTATGTATGTAAAATAGAGAGATTTAACTTACTAATTAAAGTAAAAAATCGATTGTAGACCTGCAAGTTTTTTTTCAGGATTTAAAAAAATAAAATGCATGCCCATTGGAATGGACATGTTCACACATACTGTATTGAAATGTATTATATATCAGGTGTAATGTTGTGATGTTACCAACAGATGGAGTGGACGCTCTATCTAAAATTCAGTTTTCACTTCATTAGTGAAAGTCTATGGAGATTTTATGACTTTAATCTTCAGTTTTATCAAAAATCATAAGTCTGATCAGTCTGAAAAGGGATAGCAACTCAAGTCAGAACAGGTCTGAAGTCTGAGCAGAGTTTAGTGGTTGTAGCTTTAAAGCTCTAGGAGGAGATGCTCTGAGAATTTTAGGTAAGAAGAATAATAATAATAACTAGATAGAGGAAGTTTATGATATAAACTTCAGTTGGCTTGAGAAAGCCTATCCTGAAAGTTAAATTTATTTGTAAAAGCTTAAAAAGTTGTTTAAGTTTACAGATAGATAGATGGAAAGAATTAGATCTTGAGCATATACAGTTTTATGCAAAGGTTTGGGCACCCCTAATAATTATCATAATTTCAGTTTATAATGTGCCGGGCTTTCAAAGCCACAACTTCATTTGGATATAATTTATACCTTATGAAAACAGTAACATTTCAGTTCTGAAATGGCATTTATTGAATCAACAGAAACAATACAATTTGAGTCATAGCAAAAACAGACAGGTGCAAAAATGTGGGCACCCCAATGAAATTATCACATTAATATTTAGTAGAGCCCCCTTTTGCTGAAATAACAGCATGTAGTCGCTTCTTATAGCCACTGAGAAGTCCCTGGATTCTGGTTGCAGGTATTTTGGACCATTCTTCCTTGCAAAATGTCTCCAGTTCAGTCAGGTTTGATGGTTTCCGAGTGTGGACAACCTCCTTCAAATCATTACATAGATTTTCGATGATATTCAAGTCTGGACTGCGATGGCCATTCTAGAACATTGTATCTGTGTCTGACCATGAATTCCTTGGTAGATTTGGAGCAATGCTTTGGATCATTATCCTGCTGAAACAACCAACCCTGGCATAACTTCATCCTCTTGACTGATTCTTGAACACTGTTCTTAAGAATCTGCTGATACTGGATGGAATCCATTTGACCCTCAACTTTGACAAGGTTTCCAGTACCTGTGCTTGCCCCATAGCATGAAGGACCCACCACCACATTTTACAGTAGGGAGCAAGTTCTTCTCCTGGAACGCTGTGTTCTTTTTCCTCCATACAAAGCTCTTCTGGTTGTGACCAAACAGCTCTATCTCAGTTTCATCTGTCCACAGAACTTGTCCAGATGAGCCTTTGCATACCTCAAATGACTCTGTTTGTTGGCAAGACGCGGAAAAGGCTTTTTCCGCATCACCCTTTCATTGAGCTGTTCCTTGTGCAAAGTACGCTGGACTGTGGAACGATGTACAATGACACCATCAGCAGCGAGATGTTCTTGGAGATCTTTGGAGGTGGTCTGTAAATTGTATTTGACCATTCTAACCATACTTCGCCTTTGCCTTTCAGATATCTTTCTTGGCCTGCCACATCTTTCCTTCACATGGACTGTTCCTGTTGCCTTCCATTTTCTAACTATATTTCTGACTGGAGACAGGGACCTTAAACCTTTGTGATAACTTTTAACATGCTTCTCCTAACTCACACTGATGAATTATCCTAGTTTTTAAGTCATTGGGGAGTTCTTTTGAGGTTCCCATGTTGCTACTTTCCAGTAGAGAATCGAAGAGAAGCACAACTGGCAATTAGCAAACTTAAATATCCTTTTTCATGATTGGTTGCACCTGTGTTTCCAGTCTAATGTTCATTGAGCCAATAACATCAATTTTGTGTTGCAAACAATCAGCATTAAGTGACTACAGGTATTCAAATCAACACAATTGAAAGGGTGGCCAAACGTTTGCACCGCCTATTTGTCACATTGTATTTTATTTCATACAACTAAATACTGCTACACTAAGTATTTTGGTCTGAAAAACATTGCTTTATCAAGCTTTCTCTAGAAAATGAATGGCATATCACTAGGATCTTTACTTAAAAAGATTGAGCAGATTACCATGCAGCCTCAGAAAGGTGCCTAAACTTTTGCATAAAACTGTATACACTTGTTAGTTATTGCCTTGCGTTGTTTCTAGGCAGTTACTAAGGTGTCGTTATGTTCTTTGATCATAATTTAATCTTTAATCAATTGATGATCAATTTTGCTAGCAAGATTTAATGTTAATTATCTTGTTGCTAGCAAGATTTAGAATGAATTCCGAAGTCATTAGCAACATTTAACATAAATAAGCATGCTGCTGGCAAGAATTCGCTGAATTAGCATATTGGTAGCAAGATTTATTGTTAATTAACAAGTTGCTATCAAGATTTAGCATGATCTAGCATGTCACTAGTGAGAATTTGCGTGATCTAGCATGTTGCTAGCAAGATTTAACGTTAATTAACAAGACGCTATTGACATTTAGTGTGAACTAACATCTCGCTAGTGAGATTTGTTAATTCGTAGGTCGCTTGTGAGATTTAACATGAGTTAACATGTCACTGACGAGAATGAATGTTATTTAACAAGTCACTAGTGAGATTTAATGTTTTAAAGAACACAAGAGTCAGTTGACGCAGAGACTGGAGGTTATTGATGATTCAGCTGAACAGTGAGTGGTCTGAAATATCAAAGAATAATAATGAATATTAAATATAAATCTAAAATAAACAACATTTACATTGGTAATAAACATGAGTAAATAATTAATTGATTACAGAAGTGTTGCAATACTTGGTTAGTACACAAAATGGCATCTAGGGAACATACATGGAGTTTTTTCATCATGAGGGATCATCAGTGTTGTAACGAAATACCAAAAAATAAATAACAATGCTTTTTGATCCCCAAAGTGTTGAAAATTGCAATTAGTTTATAAAAATGTTTACGGTTTAATTACATCCTTGGCTTTTAACGGTCAGTTTTCACTCATGTGAACACTTTGTTTTATTTCTATTTTAAAGATGTAATTAAGCATTATTAATATAGTCTTACCACTTTCTAAACAGACTGCAGTTCCACTGCATATATATGGAGCCCTTTATACATTTATTTACTATATAAATGTGTGTATAGATAGATATGTATGTGTATATATATATATATATATATATATATATATATATATATATATATATATATATATATATATATATATATATATATATATATATATATATATATATATGTATATATGTGTGTGTGTGTGTGTGTGTATAAAGCCTTTCTTCATGTGAAATAAAATAACTTAAATATTAGTATTTCTTAAATCATTCCTGCACAATTACAATGGGGATAGTAATGCTGTTTTTTCTAATCTCAAGCAGTTTTCAGATTGAATCGATCTGCCATGTCAGACTTCAGTTCAACACGGCAATTATAGCAGATAAAGGAATCAAGGCAATGTAATATTTACTCAGGAATAAGTTATAAATAAACTGACGCGAGTGCGCGAGGACGCGCGTTTGAACTTCATTGAGAGTTGCCGTTTCCATAGTAATCAGCGGGGGGAAGCCTTCACCGAGTAAACACGAATGAGAGTCACAATTTGGCCATATAAGTGCATAAATCTTCAAGCAAACACACTGCAGCGGTTACTTGATAATCGGAAACAATTTCCGTTTGATCATAAACTCTCTCACATAAATCTATTTTAGGAGTTTATGATCTCTCTCTCCGGCAGTAATGGCGTCTTTGAAAAGCTTTGAGGCTTTGAATTGCAGCGCTCTGATTCGTTCAAACTTCAGTGCTCTCACTGACAGGGGTGTAATTTTGTGATATTATGTATGTAAAATAGAGAGATTTAACTTACTAATTAAAGTAAAAAATCGATTGTAGACCTGCAAGTTTTTTTTCAGGATTTAAAAAAATAAAATGCATGCCCATTGGAATGGACATGTTCACACATACTGTATTGAAATGTATTATATATCAGGTGTAATGTTGTGATGTTACCAACAGATGGAGTGGACGCTCTATCTAAAATTCAGTTTTCACTTCATTAGTGAAAGTCTATGGAGATTTTATGACTTTAATCTTCAGTTTTATCAAAAATCATAAGTCTGATCAGTCTGAAAAGGGATAGCAACTCAAGTCAGAACAGGTCTGAAGTCTGAGCAGAGTTTAGTGGTTGTAGCTTTAAAGCTCTAGGAGGAGATGCATTGAGAATTTTAGGTAAGAAGAATAATAATAATAATAATAATAATAATAATAATAATAATAAGTTTAGATACAATATCACTAAGTTGGCTTTCTCAAGCCAACTTAACTAGATAGAGGAAGTTTATGATATAAACTTCAGTTGGCTTGAGAAAGCCTATCCTGAAAGTTAAATTTATTTGTAAAAGCTTAAAAAGTTGTTTAAGTTTACAGATAGATAGATGGAAAGAATTAGATCTTGAGCATATATACACTTGTTAGTTATTGCCTTGCGTTGTTTCTAGGCAGTTACTAAGGTGTCGTTATGTTCTTTGATCATAATTTAATCTTTAATCAATTGATGATCAATTTTGCTAGCAAGATTTAATGTTAATTATCTTGTTGCTAGCAAGATTTAGAATGAATTCCGAAGTCATTAGCAACATTTAACATAAATAAGCATGTTGCTGGCAAGAATTCGCTGAATTAGCATATTGGTAGCAAGATTTATTGTTAATTAACAAGTTGCTATCAAGATTTAGCATGATCTAGCATGTCACTAGTGAGAATTTGCGTGATCTAGCATGTTGCTAGCAAGATTTAACGTTAATTAACAAGACGCTATTGACATTTAGTGTGAACTAACATGTCGCTAGTGAGATTTGTTAATTCGTAGGTCGCTTGTGAGATTTAACATGAGTTAACATGTCACTGACGAGAATGAATGTTATTTAACAAGTCACTAGTGAGATTTAATGTTTTAAAGAACACAAGAGTCAGTTGACGCAGAGACTGGAGGTTATTGATGATTCAGCTGAACAGTGAGTGGTCTGAAATATCAAAGAATAATAATGAATATTAAATATAAATCTAAAATAAACAACATTTACATTGGTAATAAACATGAGTAAATAATTAATTGATTACAGAAGTGTTGCAATACTTGGTTAGTGCACAAAATGGCATCTAGGGAACATACATGGAGTTTTTTCATCATGAGGGATCATCGGTGTTGTAACGAAATACCAAAAAATAAATAACAATGCTTTTTGATCCCCAAAGTGTTGAAAATTGCAATTAGTTTATAAAAATGTTTACGGTTTAATTACATCCTTGGCTTTTAACGGTCAGTTTTCACTAATGTGAATAATACTTTGTTTTATTTCTATTTTAAAGATGCAATTAAGCATTATTAATATAGTCTTGCCACTTTCAAAACAGACTGCAGTTACACTACATGTATATGGAGCCCTTTATACATTTATTTACTATATAAATGTGTGTATAGATAGATAGATATGTATGTGTATATATATGTATATATGTGTGTGTGTGTGTATAAAGCCTTTCTTCATGTGAAATAAAATAACTTAAATATTAGTATTTCTTAAATCATTCCTGCACAATTACAATGGGGATAGTAATGCTGTTTTTTCTAATCTCAAGCAGTTTTCAGATTGAATCGATCTGCCATGTCAGACTTCAGTTCAACACGGCAATTATAGCAGATAAAGGAATCAACGCAATGTAATATTTGTATAAAGCCTTCCTCCATGGGAAACAAAATAACTTAAATATTAGTATTTTTAAAATAATTCCTGCTCATGTAATGCAGCAGAGTAATGCAGTTTTTTTGAACTCAAGCAGTTTACAGTTTGAATCGATCTGCCATCGTTTTTGCATCCTTTTAAATACCTTATTTCATTTATTGTTTAAGTGTTCACAAAACATCGATCTATCAGCGAATCTGCTCAGGAAGCGCGTTTGAACTCGAGAACAGGAGTCAGACTTTAGTTAAAAGCAGATAAAAGAATTAACACAATGTAACTATATACTCAAGAATTAGTTATAAATAACTTTGACTGTTAGACGCTGCATTTGAAGAGAGTCAGCGCGCGCTGCTCAGGGAAGCATTTTACATGTGTCTTCCCCATGAAAACACGAGCGAGAGTCAGAATTCGGCAATAAAGTACATAAATGAGCGCTATAAATAAACGTAGGCGCTTAGACGGTTATGCTTTGGCGCGAGTCCAGGAGGACGCGCGTTTAAACTTCACTTACCTTTCCCATAGTAATGTACTCCGTTGCCGAGTAAAGACGAATGAGAGTCAGAATTTGGCCATATAAGTGCATAAATCTTCAAGGAAACACGCTGCAGCGGTTACTTGATAATCGGAAACAATTTCCGTTTGATCATAAACTCTCTCACATAAATCTATTTTAGGAGATTATGATCTCTCTCTCCAGCAGTAATGGCGTCTTTGAAAAGCTTTGAGGCTTTGAATTGCAGCGCTCTGATTCGTTCAATCTTCAGTGCTCTCACTGACAGGGGTGCAATTTTGTGATATTATGTATGTAAAATAGAGAGATTTAACTTACTAATTAAAGTAAAAAATCGATTGTAGACCTGCAAGTTTTTCAGGATTTAAAAAAATAAAATGCATGCCCATTGGAATGGACATGTTCACACATACTGTATTGAAATGTATTATATATCAGGTGTAATGTTGTGATGTTACCAACAGATGGAGTGGACGCTCTATCTAAAATTCAGTTTTCACTTCATTAGTGAAAGTCTATGGAGATTTTATGACTTTAATCTTCAGTTTTATCAAAAATCATAAGTCTGATCAGTCTGAAAAGGGATAGCAACTCAAGTCAGAACAGGTCTGAAGTCTGAGCAGAGTTTAGTGGTTGTAGCTTTAAAGCTCTAGGAGGAGATGCATTGAGAATTTTAGGTAAGAAGAATAATAATAATAAGTAAGCCAACTTAATTATTACCACAGGACTTTTTCACTTTGGCAGCCATTTTGAGTCCTTGTTATACAAGACTGAGCTTGGACATTACAGTAACCGAATAAGTTCATTGTTTTAAACCTGAATATTATTATTATTTTCAATATTTTTCTTTTTTTTCAAAATAGATCAGTCACACCACAGGACTATCAAAAATGGACATGTTCATGGTCTGACAGAAATGATGAAATTTATCAAATTAATAAGAGATTAACAGTCACCTTTTAACCTCTATGGCACACCCAAACATTTGGGGAATTTCCTGGTAGAGGGGTTGACTAAAAGACCCCTATGGCTGTCCATGTAACTGCCAGTACAAAAATCACATTTGTGTTACAAAACTAAATGTACTGTAAATACTATTGTAATGCTTTTTAGCATTTAATGCTAAAGTTAATTAAGTAAAGACATACAAAATAATGCCAAGGCATTTATTAGCTGCTCCAGACATATCTGCTTTATTTTACTAATATTTACATTTGAGGAGTCATCAATGTTACAGTCACACCGCAGGACATTTTGCTATTCATCTTGAAATATGAACACCACCAAATATATTTTACGTCCCAAAATCATAATGTTGAACTAAAATGATGTTCTATGCCCCACTGGCATGTGTTGTTTTAGTTGAGAAATGCAGTTCAGTAAACATTTACACTTAGTTACAGAAAAAACAGGCGTCACGTCATCTGCCCTAATACAAGTGTTAGGATTAGTGATGCATTAAAAAGTATGCATTGAAATCAGTGGCATAGCCAGGAGGGTTTCCCTCATTTACATGTCTGGCCCCCTCAGATTTACAATTGGTATATATATATATATATATATATATATATATATATATATATATATATATATATATATATATATATATATATATATATATATATATATATATATATATATATATATATATATATATATATATATATAGTTTAAAAATGAGTTGCCCCTCTGGCTACGCCCCTGATTGACATACAACCTTTGATGCATGATCAAAATTATACCCGTTTCTTCACTAGGTGTCTGATCATCGAAACTATCCTGAATGTGCCTGTGGGGATTTTATTTGAGGACACTGTTACAAGGTGAAATGGCATAAATGATCTGTATCCGGTTGTGCGCGCTGTTGTGTACTGCGCCTGGTGACTTAGCTCATGCTTGTTTATTGAGTATGTAACCCAGTAAGGTTCATTATTAAGCACATAGCCTTCCATCAATTTACTGAATATCAGTTATTTTATACGATTTCATAATATCATAACAGTGTGCTTCACGGACAAGGGCTTCCTACCCCCTGCCACGGTCTTAGTCTCCTTTGGCACTGGTGGGGAGGAAGACTCGGTATCCCTCGCCACATCAGACAGGGATTGGGTAGTGCCCTACATTTCGTCATTTTCTAGAAGCATGGAGGGCCATTCCAGGTATCTCGGGTTATTCTCTTCAGTTCAGACTCAGACTGCCCCGTTTCAATGTTTTGGGACAGGAGGTTCACAGTCTGCTCGTGAAAGGAGCTGTGGCAGCGGTCAGCATGTGGTGAGGTCATGGTCTGCACCCCAGTCAGCATGCGTCCATGCCTCATTGAGGGCCATAGTCTCGCACGTGGATGGGGCGGAGGCCCGAGGTTACATATGCGTGCCCCCTGTCGAGGAAACCATGGCAGTGCACCTGTGCCCTTCCTCATCCTCGCTCGGTGGACGTCTCGGGTTGCCGTCCAAGCTATGCAGATTTACGGCACATCAGGCAGAGAAGGTCTACGCCTCGGCTGGCGAGGCCGCATCTGCTCTCCACTCCTTGGCGGTGCTGCAGGTGTTCCAGGCAAAGCTGCTGCAGTCCCTGGATGGCGGCAGCGTCGACGTTCTTGACGTCAGAGACCTGCGTGCTGTGGCAGATTTTGTGATATGGCTACCAAGCGCTCTGCCCAAGCCATCGGCCCTTCTAAGGGCTCCATAGTGGTCCTTCAGTGTCATCACGTCATGCCGAGACACTCATTTCAGGTGAACTCAAGAGTGCGGTCTGTGTCGACTCCGCTCAACTACCGTCAAGAGGAAGAGAGCTCACAGGTGGGCTGCCCCCCAAGCACCGCATTGTGCATTCTGTCCCCTCCCTTGCAATGTGTGTATGTTAAAACCTGTTTGTGTGAACTCTGTATTAAAAATAAATACTTATTCACAAAAAGAGTTGTTTCCTCCCCATTCTGTCAGTATGGCGTCGCTTGTCAAGCCGCAGTACGCACTTGTACCCTCACTAGTAGCCAATATTTTCCCGCCGCTCTTGACGCCCCCACTGGTTGAGCAGCGTGCCGCCTACCCTCCATTTCGATATTTTCTAGAAGCATGGAGGGCCATTCCAGGTATCTCGGGTTATTCTCTTCAGTTCAGACTCAGACTGCCCCGTTTCAATGGTGTGGTCCCGTCACTGGCGCTCCTGTTTTGGGACAGGAGGTTCACAGTCTGCTCGTGAAAGGAGCTATAGAGCCAGTCCCTCTGAGCGAGTTAGAGATCGGATTCTACAGCTGCTACTTCGTAGTGCTCAATAGAGATGGAGGGCTCTGTCCGGTCCTGGACCAGAGGCCCATCAACTGAGCACTCCACAACTGACTGATACAGAATGACAATGCTGAAGCAGATCCTGGCACAGGTTCAACCCAGGGACTGGTTAGCGTCCATAGAGCTGAATGACGCACACTTCCATATTCAGATTGCGCTATTTCCTGAGATTTGCATTCGAGGACTCTGCATAACAGTACGCAGTGTTCCCATTCGGACTGGCATTGGCGCCACACACATTCTCAAAATGTGTGGATGCAGCACTTACCCCCTTCAAGGCGAGCAGGGTGCATCTTCAATTTGCCACCTGGGTCTGCTGTGAACGCGGCCGCTGCAGTTTAGGCTGAAGACCCGAATCCCATGTCTGTGGTTTCATACATAAATCACCAAGGTGGCGTGCGCTCCAGAGCCCTGTTCGAACTGGCCACAAGCCTCCATCTGTGGGCTGATCAACATCTCCTCTCCATCAGGGCATCATATATTCCCGGTACACTAAACCATGGTGCGGACATAATTTCGAAGAACGGGATTCCTCGCGGGGAGTTGAGGATTCACCCGATGTGGTGCAAATGATCTGGAGTCGCTTCTGGAGGGCAGAAGTGGCGATTAACGGGTGTTGGACTTTTGCATCAATTCCTCAAGTCTGCGTGTTCTTTTAATGAGGAGAGCAGAGACGGCTTTACCTTTAACTATTTAATCATCAATTAAATCATATGAATAAAGTATACAGAGCTCTGGGTCCACAGCTTTCCCTGATTACACAAAACTATGCGAGTCTCATGTCCAGGTGCTCTGCGACAATCTCGCCTTTCCCTGATCCGTATATTTATACATTTTAAACACAAGTGGGTTGTCCTTTCTTGAAAGATGGTCACTGGTAGGTGTTGCTCCAATAGAGATCTCCCCGAATCCTGATTCCTGTTTTGTTCCTGCACACATAAATTAACATACTGTCAGGTTGTGTGGAAGGGGATGAATGAGGACCCAATGGTGCAATGAGAATGGGGATTTATTAAATACAAAATGGAAACAAAACTGAACAAAAACCACCCCGAGGGGGAAAACAAGACAAGAAGACAGACTCGAACTCGGACTAGACTTAAGACTTCAAACTTGACAGACTTGATTCAGGACTAGAAACAGGGCACCATGAACACTACTTTGTAACGACGATAAACCAGCACAAGACAACAGACACGGATGGATTAAATACACACATGAGGAACGGTAATTGAATGAGACACAGCTGGGAACAAATCAAACTAAAGCAAGGAAACAAGGTGGGAGGGTTACACACTGACGAGACAAAGACGACGTGCAGCTGGCAACAACCAAACTGCTCATGACAGAAAACACAAGAAAGCACGCGGCCGATTGAATGCGAACCGCCTGCTAAACATAAACACACAGACGAGAGGATGCGCGGCTCGCGCAAGGGTTGAAACCGCGCCCACTCACATAACGTAGAGCTCGCAAGAACGAGTTCTCACGAGCTCACGACAAGGACGAACACACACGAGTTATGAATGCCCGAATCCCGATCCAAAACCGAAACTGAACCAGACCCAAGTATCGGGACCAGACATCATAACTCGTACAAAAGACGTCACAGACACGCGTGCACGTGACTCGAGCACTCGAAGCCCCGCGCACGCACACACAACGAGAGACATAACGGTAGTGCCAGAGCTCTGCCACAAAACCAAGAGATAGACCAGACCGAATGCGGCAGAACCCTGACACATACAGAAAGGCACCCTAGGGCGCTCAAGACACACAAACCAAATGTCCATATGTTATGTTAAATCCCCCGATACATTCTTTGTAGTTAACTCAATTGCCCCAATCTATTCAATCACCAAGACCCCCACACATTCCACCCCATACTATCTGCAGTTTGTGTTTTCTACAGCTGTTCATTCATTCAATCATTAATTAATCATTAAACCTTTAAATCGCTTAGTCCTAAACGCCATCAGTAATTTCTAATTTATGCTAAGCTAGATATATATACATTTATTCCTTTACGGGCAACGAATGCCGACACATCTACAGTCACAATATTGTGTCAAGTTAAGAATAAAGCACCCAAAAGCCATGCTTGATGCCTTGGGAGATTACTTCAAGCCTGAGAAAAATGTGATCCACGAAAGTTATATGTTCGGGTGTTGCAAGCAGTTAGTGGACAAGACTACAGATAGCTTTCTAATGAGGCTGTGAGAACTACAGGGAGCTCAAAGATTAAGTAATTCTTGATAGACTTGTCCTTGTAGGTGGTGTGAACGTGAGTTGACTTTTTCACATTCAGAAAATATGCTGACTGGCAGAAGTGACAGAGCAACAGGTAAAAGAAATGGACAATACAATCAGTGACAGTGTGAACATAGCATAAGCATAGAGACTGACACGTCAGGATGGAGATTGTTATCGTAATAAAATATGATTTTTGATAAACATAAACCCCAGAAACCTCTGCAGGGCCTTGCGGGAATCTGGGGTTGGCCAATCCATCACAGCCTTAAACTTGTTGGGATCAATGCGCACTCCCTCCGACGAGACGATGTAGCCTAGAAAGGGAACAGACTGTGCGTGAAATGCGCATTTCTCCGCCTTGACAAAAAGCCCATCTTTTAACCGTTTAGCGAGATAACCCATATATCATATATTACATATATTAACATATATTTTCCCACATATAACCCACAGACGCAGATAATCTGCACGCTCATAAAGCCAGCGGGTTTTGTGTAAAAAAAAAACTCATTGATTGATGAACTTTTTTGTGTAAGATCACATTTCAAATTTCAAATGTTGCTTGCATCACTTCAGTAATCCATAACTGTTCAGGCATACAGTGATTGTGCGCAGAATTCACACAATAAAAAAACAAGTCAGAATCAGAAGAAAAAGACAAGGCATTCTCACAGCAGCTGCTCGCCCCTTTAAGACCCGCTTGAGAAGAGCCCGCCTTCAGCACAGGCGGGCTTGGCAGCACAGCCAATCACGTCTTCTTGCATGATTGACAGGTCAGACAGCCTATCAGCTCCAGCTGATAGGAGCTCCAGCTCCATTCGTACTGATTACTCCCCCTGTGTGAGGTGGAACCTTTTGTAGGGCTGATTGTTTCAGACGGACCATTTTGACTGCTGCACTGCTGCTGTTTCCTGTTTGCTCGTTTGTTTGCATCGTATAAACTTGTTTTTATTTTAGATTTTAAACTCGACGTTCGTTCTTATTGCTAAATACAAGACAAAACTAGATTATTTAATAAACTGTAATCGTTAGCTTTAATCTTAGTCGTTAAACGCGTTAGCATTGTGCTATCTTACTGTCTGCGCATACAGCGTTTTCTCGCTCGCGCCTTTTTTCCAGAGTTCATCAAACATCAAACAACTGGTGAATTGGATCAACACACACGGTGAGTCATGTCATCTCCTTTAATTCTTACATGCACTTCCTGCTTCATGCATACTATTTCTGTCTCTGTCAACAGCCAGGGCTTCACATGTGATAAATGTAGGGACATAGTCAGGCTGACAGAGAAGATCTCAGAATTAGAGACACGCATCCAAACTTTAATCGAGGATAGTAAGAATGCAAGTGTAACAAAGGAGTGACTCACAGGCAGGGATCCAAATGCTCTGTCTTTATTAAGAGTAGTCGTACAGGCAGATGGTCAGGGCAAACAGAGAGATAAACGTAGTAGATAATCCAGGCAGGGGTCAAAAAGGCAGGCAGACAGTAACAGGCACAATAATCAAGGCAAGGAGGCAAAGGTCCAGGCAAAGGTCAAATAATCCAGGCAAAGGTCAGGGCAGGCAGAACAGGATCAAAAACGGGTAAACAGGCAGAACTGGTAACAGGCAAACAGACAGGGAATATAAACGCTCAGAACTGATAACCGGGGCTGATCAAGACTTCGGTGATTGTAAGAATGAAGCAGTCCTTTATAGTTCATGTGATGGAAAACAGGTGGTGAGACAAACAGTCATAATAGTGTCCAGGTGTACGCAATCAGTCCAATATGTGGGTTGCTGGGAAATGTAGTGTGTAATGAAATGTCAGTATAAGTGTGAGCTCCCTCTGGTGGCCATGGAGGGGAGCGCAGAGCTCATAATCATAACAGCAAGGGCTTTAGATACTGCTTTGGATGCGACTAGCTTAGCAAACCCTGTACATTGTTCGGTTCCGGCTGTAGAGTCCGTGCAGCAGGGCAACTGGATGACTGTGAGACGGCATAATCGTGGGTCAAAAAACCACTGTTCCATTCCGATCAGAACATCAAACAGGTTCTCCCCACTCAGTGACGCACCCACTGAGAAACCTGTTGAAAGTGCCCTTGTGATTAGCGATTCTATTACTCGGAATGTGAAAATAGAGACTCCAGCCACCATAGTCACATGTTTGCCGGGAGCCAGAGCGCCTGACGTCAAAGCAAATTTAACAGTGCTGGCTAAGGCTAATCATAAATATTCTAGGATTGTTATTCACGTCGGCGCTAATGATGTCCGACTTTTCCAGTCTAAAACTAATATTAAAGAGGTGTGTGAACTCGCAAGTACGATGTCAGGCACTGTAATTTGCTCTGGCCCTCTTCCTATGCGCAGGAGTGATGAGATGCTTAGCAGATTATCCTCACTCAATGGCTGGATGTCTAAGTGGTGCCCGCAGAATAACATAGGGTTCATAGACAATTGGAAAAGTTTTTGGGGCAGACCTGACCTGTTGAAAAGAGATGGTATTCATCCCACCTGGGATGGTGCCGCTCTTCTCTCTAATAATTTGGCACATAGTCTTAGAGCTAAACTTTGACTAACTGGGGTCCAGGTCAGGAAGCAGACAAACTGGCTAAACCGACCGTCTGATAAATTACAACACATAGAGACTCTTTCACCTAGATATCATCCTATAGAGACTGTATCTGTTCCCCGAATTAGCAAATACAAAAAATTCTCAAAACCGTTTAAGGGTAAAAATTGAATTGAGTTACAAACTAAGAACGGATATAACACAAATGAACAAATGATAAAGCTTGGGTTACTGAATATACGATCCCTTTCCTCAAAAGCACTTATTGTAAATGATATAATTACCGATCATAAACTAGATGTGCTGTGTTTGACAGAAACCTGGCTAAAACCAGACTTTAAATGAGTCCACCCATCAAGATTACTGTTATAAACATGAGCCTCGTCTGAAAGGTAAAGGAGGAGGTGTAGCTGTAATTTATAGTAACACGATCAGTACTGCTCAAAGGTCTAATTTGAAATATAATTCTTTTGAAGTGATGGTCTTTAATGTAAAATTATCTAGTGCAAGTAATAATTCTTTTTTTAACTTTTGTGCTGGCTATTCTATACAGTCCACCAGGGCACCATACAGACTTTATCAAAGAATTTGCTGATTTTCTTTCAGACTTAGTAATGTCTGCAGATAAAGTCATAATTGTCGGTGATTTTAATATCCATGTAGATAATGAAAAAGACGCATTGGGATTGGCATTTAGAGACATCTTAAACTCTATTGGAGTTACACAACATGTATCAGGACCCACTCATTCTCGTAATCATACTTTAGATCTAATATTGTCGCATGGGATCAATGTTGATACTGTTCAAATTCTGCAGCAGAGCGATGACATCTCAGATCATTACTTAGTTGCGTGTAGATTACCATTAGCCAAAGTCGAAAAACTAACTCCCTGTTATAAATATAGTAGAACTATCACTCCTAACACAAAAGATAGCTTTATAAATAATCTTCCTGATCAGTTTCATCTACTTAACATCCCAGATAGCCAAGAAGAACTTGATGTTGCAACAGAAACTATTAACTCTCTCTTTTCCAGCACTTTAGACACTGTTGCTCCGTTGCGCTTAAAGAAGATTAAAGAAAATAGTCCAACACCGTGGTACAACGAACACACATGGGCCCTCAAGAGAGCAGCCAGAAAAATGGAGCGGAGCTGGAAAAAAACTAAGCTTGAGGTTTTTCGCATTTCATGGAAAGACAGCTCTATTGTATTCAGAAAGGCCTTAAAATCAGCTAGATCTGCTTACTTTTCTACCCTCTTAGAAGAAAACAAATACAACCCTAGGTATTTATTTGATACAGTGACTAAATTAACAAGAAATAAAGCCTCAACCCCAGATGCTTTAAAACAGCACAGCAGTAATGACTTCATGGACTTTCTGTCACGGTTCTGTCTCTGTTTCCAGTGTTATTAGTGTTCTAGTGGACAGAACTGTGACACTGCTCTCTCCCGTGTGTTTGTGTCTCATTAGTGTCTGCCCCGCCTCCTTGTTTTCCATTATCATTCCCAGCTGTCTCTGATCACTACCTTCCCTCATGTGTCCTATAAATATCCCTCAGTGTTTGCCGTCCGGCGTCGCGTCGTTGTCATTCTTGTTCTTCCATGGTCTTACCCCTGACATGTTTCCTGCCCTGATTTCCTGGTTTGTTATGATCTTTGTTATGTTATGTTTTCCCCCTCGTGGGTGTTTTCTTTGTATGCTTATTGTTTATTTCTGTTATATTAAATACCCTTATCCCTGCGCTTAAGTCCTCCCTTCATGTATCGTGACAGAACGACGCGACCAAACATGAGGACTCAGCGGGGAAGGAAGGAACGTCCTCAATCCATTCAAGGAGGACCCATCCCGCTCCAGGAGCGGATGCTTCGGTTTAGGAATTTGAACTCCCTTCGTCAGCGGGGGGTGGACTTGAGGACATTTGCCCTAGACTTTCACAGAGTAGTGGAAGGTCTAGGGTATAATGATACAGCTTTAAAGGACCTTTTTAATTTGGCCCTTGACAAGCCACAAAGTGATTTTAGGATGGAGGAATTAGATCACCTGAGTTTCTGGGGGTTCGTGGACACTCTGGCACCATCGCCCCCAGCAGCTCACCCTGCCGGCCCGGAGGCCGCCGTCACAGAGCCCGCTGCCGTCCAGGGGTCCGTCCCAGAGCCCGCTGCCGTCCAGGGGTCCGTCCCAGAGCCCGCTGCCGTCCAGGGGTCCGTCCCAGAGCCCGCTGCCGTCCAGGGGTCCGTCCCAGAGCCCGCTGCCGTCCAGGGGTCCGTCCCAGAGCCCGCTGCCGTCCAGGGGTCCGTCCCAGAGCCCGCTGCCGTCCAGGGGTCCGTCCCAGAGCCCGCTGCCGTCCAGGGGTCCGTCCCAGAGCCCGCTGCCGTCCAGGGGTCCGTCCCAGAGCCGCTCAAGCTGCTCGCCCTGCCGGCGCCACCGAGACTGCTCGCCCTGCCGGCGCCACCGAGACTGCTCGCCCTGCCGGCGCCACCGAGACTGCTCGCCCTTCCGGCGCCACCGAGACTGCTCGCCCTGCCGGCGCCACCGAGACTGCTCGCCCTGCCGGCGCCACCGAGACTGCTCGCCCTGCCGGCGCCACCGAGACTGCTCGCCCTGCCGGCGCCACCGAGACTGCTCGCCCTGCCGGCGCCACCGAGACTGCTCGCCCTGCCGGCGCCCCGTGCGCGCATCGCCCTGCCGGCGCCGCCACTCTTGCGGCCGGAAACTCTAGACCTCCCAGATCTGCCTGACCCCCCAGCTTTGACTGAGCCCGCCTGGCTCATCCCTCCGGCGCCGCCTGATCTGCCAGTCCTGAGTGAGCCCGCCTGGCTCACCCCTCCGGCGCCGCCTGACACGCCGGTCCTGACTGAGCCCGCTTGGCTCACCCCTCCGGTGCCGCCTGACATGCCGGTCCTGACTGAGCCCGCCTGGCTCACGCCTCCGGCACCGCCTGACATGCCGGTCCTGACTAAGCCAACCTGGCTCATTCCACCTGCCCCTTCTTGGACTTTGGATTTTGTTGATTTGCTTCCTAGGTTGTGGACCCTTTGTTTTTGATTTTGATTTGCCTGATTTTTCTCCCTCCCCTCCCTTCCCTTGGTGTTTGGTATTCCTTGAGTTCCCTGTCTTGTGTGTTATGCTTGGTGGTGATGTCGGTGTTGGGTTTTTGTTTCATGTTGGAACGCCAGGTGGCGTTCCTTAGAGGGGGGGTAGTGTCACGGTTCTGTCTCTGTTTCCAGTGTTATTAGTGTTCTAGTGGACAGAACTGTGACACTGCTCTCTCCTGTGTGTTTGTGTCTCATTAGTGTCTGCCCCGCCTCCTTGTTTCCCATTATCATTCCCAGCTGTCTCTGATCAATACCTTCCCTCATGTGTCCTATAAATATCCCTCAGTGTTTGCCGTCTGGCGTCGCGTCGTTGTCATTCTTGTTCTTCCATGGTCTTACCCCTGACATGTTTCCTGCCCTGATTTCCTGGTTTGTTATGATCTTTGTTATGTTATGTTTTCCCCCTCGTGGGTGTTTTCTTTGTATGCTTATTGTTTATTTCTGTTATATTAAATACCCTTATCCCTGCGCTTGAGTCATCCCTTCATGTATCGTGACACTTTCATAATATTCAAAATTCATAATATTAGAGAGAAAATTATAACGATGCAACCGTCTACAACTAATATCACAAAATACAGTAAATTTTAGTGTACCTGAAGAAAAATTCCACTCCTTCATGGGAGGAAGAATTATCTAAACTCGTTAAATCAACAACATGTATGCTAGACCCAATACCAACTAAGCTCCTGAAAGAGATGCTTCCAGAAATCATAGATCCTCTTCTTAATATTGTTAATTCATCTTTGTCATTAGGATACGTAACAAAAACCTTTAAACTAGCCATAATTAAACCGCTTATTAAAAAACCACAACTTGATCCTACAGAATTAGTTAATTACAGGCCGATATCAAATCTACCTTTTTTGTCAAAAAGTCTAGAAAAGGCAATATCTTCACAACTATGTTCCTTTCTAGAAAGAAACAGCATCTACGAGGATTTCCAGTCAGGCTTTAGACCATATCATAGTACTGAGACTGCTCTCATTAGAGTTACAAATGATTTGCTTCTATCATCCGATCGTGGTTGTATCTCTCTGTTAGTGTTACTGGACCTTAGTGCTGCATTTGATACAATCGACCACAAAATCCTTCTAAACAGACTTGAAAACTATGTTGGCATTAGTGGAGTTGCATTAGCCTGGTTCAAATCGTACTTATCTGACCGTTATCAGTTTGTAGCAGTAAATGAGGAGATCCTCAAGGTTCAGTACTAGGACCATTGCTTTTCACCCTGTACATGCTTCCTTTGGGTGCAATTATTAGGAAGCATGGTATTAGCTTTCACTGTTACGCCGATGATACTCAGCTCTATATTTCTTCTCATCCTGATGACACGTACCAATTCACTAAATTAACAGAATGCATAACTGATGTAAAAAATTGGATGACTAATAACTTTCTACTGCTTAATTCTGAAAAAACTGAGATTCTAATTATTAAACCAAAAAGTTCTGCACGTAATAATCTAGACCAGTGGTCCCCAACCCCCGGTCCGCGGCACGGTCCGTCGATGAAATGGTACCGGGCCGCGGAGCGCATTTGCGGACCGGTCCGTGAGCTGCTGCAAGCGGCTGTGGCGATGTGACTATGGAGACGTTTGAACAGTCTTCCCTTGCACTTCCCTTCCAGCTGGTCCAAAATGCAGCAGCTCGAGTTCTTACTAGAACCAGGAAGTATGAGCATATTACCCCAGTTCTGTCAAACCTGCACTGGCTTCCTATTAATCACCAAATACATTTTAAAATCTTGCTAATGACTTACAAAGCATTTAATGGTTTAGCTCCACAGTACTTGAGCGATCTCTTAACACATTATAGTCCTTCTCGTCTATTGTGATCCCAAAATACTGACCAGCTTATAATACCTAGAATATCAAAGTCAACTGCTGGCGGTCGATCTTTTTCCTATTTAGCTCCTAAACTCTGGAACAGTCTTCCTAATACAGTTCGGGAAGCAGACACACTCTGTCAGTTTAAATCTAGACTAAAAACACATCTCTTCAACCTGGCATACACATAACACATTATACATACATTTTTAATCCAAATCATGTAAAATGATTGTTAGGCTGCACAATTTAGGTCAGCCGGAACCGGGAACATTCCCATAACATCTGATGTACTCGATACATCAAAAGAAGAATGGCATCTACGCTGATATTGTTCTCTGTTTATTCCGAGGTTACCGTGGTCAGCCGGATCCGGGCCGTATCCAGATTAGATGAAGGACCTGCACCTGGACACAAGCACAGCAATGCCCTGAATTGTCTGCGGAGACCGTGACTCTACTAAACCCTCCCCTGTGTAGATCATGAACCCATCTCCAATCGGACCAAATTAGACTTAATATTAGACTTGAATTATCAATATAATAATCAAACTATCAATCAATCAAATCGATCAATAATCATAACTTAACACTTAATATTCATCAATTGTATTAATTCGCCTGCTCTTTTAAGGCTGCCGTTCAGCCAAACAAACTTTGTTTATAATGTTTTCATGTGACCACTGTAAATCTGCTTTGAAACAATCTATATTGTAAAAAGCGCTATATAAGTAAAGGTGACTTGACTTGATAGAGGAAGCGCAGCCAGCTGTCTGCTGTCAGAGCGCCAAAGATAACAACCCTCGCAAGAAAGAAAAATGAACATTATGTGAGTTATTATTAGTACAGTGTATGTTTGCTAACAACAAAAGGAATATGCAAAACCACCACAATAAAAAACACCTTTGACTCTTGATACAAACCTTTAATTATATTCTCCAACAATGCAAACACAAAGATTGCTCACAAAATCACAAAAACGTGCAGGATGCTACAGTGTGTTATCCCTCAGATTAGATCAACGACAGGGAGTGACCGTGAGCGGACCGCGATCCACATGCAAGGCAAACTCAGCGCATGCGCAGTGAACTAGGTACGCAAATTAGTCACACAATAACCATGTGAAGTGGCGACTTTGTCCCTGTTTCATGCTCGAGATATGAGATTTTGGTGACATTAACGAATCGACATTAAAGAATTGAAAATACTAAGACAAATAGGGAGTTTGGTGGTTCCACTTAAAAAACGTCAACATAATAGTATTGGCGAGTTAACCATGACTCGAGATAAGTGAACTCCACTGTATCCTCCTTCCCTGGTCCCATCAGCCCATAGACCACTGCCAACATGTGTCATTGAAATGGACCATGGGAAGGTAGAAGCCATCCAGAACTGGCCTGTTCCAATCACTGTTAGAGAACATAAAATATCCCTTGGCTTTGCCAACTTCTATCGCAAATGAATTGCCAACGAGACCCTGACTCGAACTACCCTTCATTGTCAAAGTGGATGTTTCAACTACAGGAGTGGAGGCAGTGCTATCTCAGTGACAGGGGGAGGTGCCCAAACTCCATCCATGAGCCTTCTTCTCCAAAAAACTGTCCCCAGAGGAGCAGAACTATGATGTTGGTAATAGTGAACTGTTGGCGATTAAGCCCTTGAAGAATGGAGACACTGGCTGGACTAAACATCCATTTGAGGTCATAACAGACCACCAAGACCCCCCCCCCCCCCCATCACTTACCTGAGGGTAAACTAGTCACATTACCCATTCTCAATCGACAATGGTCACTGTGAGGGACCAAAGAATCAGCACAAGGAACACCAGCTTTTACTTAACAAAAAAGGGCATTTGTTAGTATCCAAAACAAAGAAATGTTTTACTAATAACTAAGAAATCAATTTACAAATGCAAACATTTTTCTTCCTCCCCTGGGAAATCCCAGCACATAGATCGATCCGGAAAGAACCAATAATTTAAATCTTCATCTTCTGTTCCTGCCCGGACTTCAATGTCTGTCAACCCAGGATGCCATGTCTGCCAAACATTGTCACTCATCCTTGGTAAACTTTAAACTCAAAAATAAACAAATAAACAATAGATACAACACAACAAATTTGTGTGCACTTCAAATCAGCAACTAAAAATGTAAACCACTTAACCAAAAAAGAATAAACAAATACTATCAAACCATGAAATAATTATAAACAGAAAACCAAATATATGTGAGTGGCCTTGGTATGTTGTGTCCACATTACCACTTTTGTGTGGCTGCCACTAGGGCCATCACACCCCCTCCCCCCCCTTCAGGAACCTCATTGGTAGAACGGGAGAGATAGTCAGCTGTAACATTGGCTTTACCAGACACATGTTGTGTCTTAGTATACAAGCAAATCGGTGTACGAGCATAGAAAGTCAAATCGGTGTACGAGCATTGTATCGGAATGCGAGAAGTTTTTCCCTCACCCACGCGCATTTTTGTGTGGAAAAGTCCTAACGCTCAGCATCTTCACGTGCATTTTTACTGGAAATATCCTAAACACAGCCTCTCATAAAACAGTCAACAGTTCATTCCGCGTGTCCTGTGTTCCCGTGTTCCATGTTCCACAACTTTCACTCTGGATTATAACTTAGTTTGATTTCTGCACTATTATAATAAATTCACTCATTTGCGCTTGAATCCGGGTTTTGTGTTTTCCCTTGCTGACAATAACACCCCCCTCCTCCATACTATCATCTTCTTCACGCCAGCAGCGACGCTGCTCAAAGCTGAAGTGCGTTACAGTAAATTGTCAAGTATTTTTAGAGTTTAATTGTCAATTATTAATTAGTATTTATATGAGATCTTAATGGTTATAATTTTAACTGTAATAGGGTAAAACAAAAAAAAATATTTAAAATGGGCATTTATGCTCGTGTGGAACCAATCAATTGATTTTTAGTGCATTCTTATGGGGAAAATTGTTTTGGTGTACGAGCATTTTGGGTTACGAGCTCGCTCTTGGAACAAATTAAACTCGTAAACCGAGGTATTACTGTACTATCAAATCATGAAATAATTATAAACAGAAAACCAAATAGAAGTGAGTGTGCTTGCATGCGTGTATGTTGTGTCCACATTACCACTTTTGTGTGGCCGCCACTAGGGCCATCACAGTCACACATAGGAGTCAACAAATTTTATGACTAACCTACCCCCATCTGACCACCTCACATGTATACTCATTGTGGCAGACTTATTCTCCAGGCCCGGCATTTCATTCCTCTCAATGGTCTTCCATCTGCCGTTGAAATGGCCGAAGGTTTGTTCTAATACATTTTCAGCTAACAACTTGACTAACTGGGGCCCAGGGGCCTAATTTATAAAACTTTGCATAGGATTTGCGTCAGAAGTGGCGTACGGATGAAATATAGGATGTGCGTATGCACAGAAATATATTTGGATTTATAAAACCGTGCGCACGTACATCCTACACGGGTTTCCCTTTATAAATCACAATCACTTCTAAATGTAGCGCAGCTTTTGCGGTTTCATGTCACGCCCATAGTTGCCCATAAATAGTCCGTGAAATGCCCACAAATTAATTCATGGCATGCAAAATCAATGCAAACACAGATAGGAAATAAAAAGAAATTTAACTTCACTCAATGTGAAGTAGAAGCTATCGTTGGCGAGGTGGAAAAGAGGAGAAAAATGTTGTTTGGAGGGCACAGTGTGGACGGACGGGGGAATCTCCTCAACCGCCACTAGAGTGCAGCATCCACCTTGATGATGCAACGGCAGCCATATTGCGCCAGAACGCTCACCACACACCAGCTTTATTGGTGGAGAGGAGACAGAGTGATGAAGCCAATCATAGAAAAGGGATGGTTAGGAAGCCATGAAGCCATCCTTACTTTTGCGAAAGACATCCTGGGATTTTTAATGACCACAGAGAGTCAGGACCTCGGTTTATTGTCTCATCCGAAAGACGGTGCTTGTTGCCGTACAGTGTCCCCGTCACTATACTGGGGCGTTAGGACCCACACAGACCGCAGGGTGAGCACCCCCTGCTGGCCTCCTAACACCACTTCCAGCAGCAACCTAGTCATTCCCAGGAGGTCTCCCATCCAGGTACAAACCAGGCTCAACCCTGCTTAGCTTCAGTGGGCAACCAGTCTTAGGCTACAGGGTGATATGGCTGCTGGTATCAGGTTTGTGTGTCTTGAGCGCCTTAGGGTGCCTTGCTGTATGTTAATATATGTGTGCAGGAATATATATAATGTATAATATTATATTATATATTGTATTATATAATGTATAAATATATGGGTCAGGGAAAGGCGAGGTTGTCGCAGAGCATCTGGACATGAGACTCACATAGTGTTGTGTAATCAGGGAAAGTTGTGGACCCAGAGCTCTGTATACTTTATTCATATGATTTAGTTGATGATTAAATAGTTAAAGGAAAAGCCGTCTCTGCTCTCCTCATTAAAATAACACGTGGACTTGAGGAATTGATGAAAAGTCCAACACTATCTATGTATCTCCCTAATTATCTATCTATCTGTCTATCTATTTGCATCTATATCTGCTCTGCCAGACGGACACATTAATGTAAATATCAGTTTTGTACATTATTTCGTTCTGTTTACCATATTTTTTATGAGGGTGAATTGCATAACATGCCAATATTATTGCAGAACATATTTCATATCTTTTCATATCTTATGTGTTAATTTGTATTTCTGTTGTAATTTTTGTTTGATTTTGTTTGTTTTACACTGCAGATCGATCAAACGGGTATTCGTGTAGGGTGTTAATTGTAAGACTTGCTTTGTGAAATCTTCATGTTATTTATGAGCGGCAGTGTTGCTATTTCTTTTACGCAACCGTCTACAGCACTGTTTTTCAACCACTGTGAGAGATTGTTAGGTTGTGCTGCGGAAAATGGTTCAATTTCAACTAATTGGTCTAAAAACTTTTTTTATCGAATTAATCCTAAAACACTTTATATTCCTTTGTGTTTATTTGATTCCCATTCAATATAATTTGATTAGAATGACTATATATTGTTAATATAGGCTACAGTTTCATTTTTTAACATTTTCGATTGGTGGTGTGCCTTGTGATTTTTTTCAATGAAAAAATGTACTGTGGCTCATAAAAGGTTTAAAAAAACACTGGTCTAGTTTCAGCACTTTCATGTGTTTCTTCCATCTGCCGACTGTGTCGCCATTTCTCATTTCACCCATTTTTGTGTATACGCCTGGGTCAGAGCTTGCATGAAGGGCCGCACATTTTCCCACCAATTTGTTTTTTATAAATACCAATTGTTGCGTAGAGAGCGGCGTATGCACTCTTTTGTACGCAACATTTATAAATGAGGCCCTAGGTCAGGAAGCAGACAGACTTGCTAAACTGACCGTATGCTAGCTGTCGCATGGCACAGAAGTCAGATAAATCCCAACACATAGAGACCCAACATATCTTTCACCTAGATATCACCTAGATAGACTGTGTCTGTTCCCCGAATTAGCTTAAAACCTTTTAAGGGTGAAAATTTAATTGAGTTCAAGCAAAAAAAAAAAAAAAAAAGGATATAACGCAGATGAACACATGACCACTTGAATATGATCCCTTTCCTCAAAACCACTTATTGTAAATTCTATGATTATAGATAATAAACTAACTATATGTACTGTGCTTGACAGAAATCTGACATAAAGCAGATTATTACATTAAATGTGTCCACCCTTCAAGATTACTGTTGTAAACATGTGCCTCCTCTGAAAGGTGAGTTGTTAGTGTCACACTTTCAGCATTACTCAAAAGTCTAGTTCCAAATATAATTCTGTTGAAGTGATGGTAATTTATGTAACGCTATCTAGTTTACGTAATAATTCCTGCTTGACTTTTGTGCTGGCTCAACGGTTAGGGCTTGACCAAACATAACTGGGTATGTCACATAAACTGCTTTCTGGAACACCAAGAAAATCACCAAGAACACCAAGAAAGTAAATGACAATATAGGGTTAAAAATGAAAGTTGATCAATATCTTATTACTGTATATTTGGCCTTTTTCTGTGATCTGGACACAACTTTGCTTTGCTCTGACAATTTCAATTAATTAAATAATTTTTGAAAATACCTTTTGTTATATTTATTTCCCCTGTATGTATCCTGCAACTGGAAAAAAAAAACATTTATCTTGCACATAATTCCTGCAAAAACTCATGCGCTGTGTGAGATGTTTTCTGTGAGTAAACACAGGGCTGTTGCTAGCAACGCGAAAGGTGGTGATCATTTCAACCGAGGGGGCCCACAGCAACAACTGTAACGTGTGCACATATGCAGAGAGAGTGTTACTTTTGAGACTAAATAATACAGGAAATCTTTCCTGTAGCTCAATCAGTAGAGCAATGGGGTTTACAACACCAAGGTCATGGGTTTGATCCCAGGGAAAGCAAGAACTGATTCAATGTGTTCTTCGAATGCAATGTAAGTCCCTTTTGATAAAAGCTTTTGCCAAATGCATAAAAATAAGATGCTTTCATACATTTTACACACTGATCCAGTATCTCTCACATGTACCCCATTTTGTACTAGAAGCACACATAAATTAAAAAATAAATAAAACATTTCCTCAAATAAAATGTTTTAACAGCTTTATTTTTGTAATTTAATTTTTATTATTCTTAATTAAACTATCCTTTTTCCACAACTAGTATGGTACCTCACACATTGCAAACTTTATCACAGAAGCCTGAAAGACTTTCTTGGCTGTCATGCAATAAGCTGTCATCAGATTACTGTCATCACATTTATTTGTGGATGTCCTAATTGATGTTAAGGATTTACAATTTTTAGTGGGTATGGAAAGTATTCAGACCCCCTTAAATTTGTCCCTCTTTGTTATATTGCAGCCATTTGTTAAAATCATTTAAGTTCATTTTTTTTCCTCATTAATGTACACACAGCAACCCATATTGACAGAAAAACACAGAATTGTTGACATTTTTGCAGATTTATTAAAAAAGATAAACTGCAATATCACATGGTCATAAGTATTCAGACCCTTTGCTGTGACACTCATATATTTACCTCTGGTGCTGTCCATTTCTTCTGATCATCCTTGAGATGGTTCTACACCTTCATTTGAGTCCAGCTGTGTTTGATTACACTGACTGGACTTGATTAGGTTTAAGTTTCACCTTTTCCTACAGTGATCAGTCATATCACAATTTCTTAGGCCTTTGGAAAGCACTCAACTCAATCTGTTCAAGTTAATAGTTACAAGGCAACATTTGATACTTTTGACAGAGTCAGCTCCATCATGACATTCTGTATAGGGTAAATAGAAGATATTCAGTGGCAGATTAGTTATTCTGTGGCAAATTAGTGTTCAGTCTTTGTCCATACTGTCCTCCCAGACAGTGTTGAATTCTTCTCTTTGATACTCTGCTTTCTCAACCGCAGACTATAATTTTTAATTTAATCAGTTTAGTGATTTGCATTTTTTTTCAACAATACATTTACCCTTTTATCCTTTACAATTAGTAAATTCAACTTGGTTACTTCATTGTGTTACGTTTCACTATCATCTTTAAGCATTGTTTTCATCATTAAGCATCTCTGTAAAGGTGCTTTGAAACACTCTCTATTGCCAGCAGCCATATCACCCTGTACCCGAGTCTGTTTTCCCACTGAAGCTAAGCAGGGTTGAGCCTGGTAAGTACCTGAATGGGAAACCTCCTGGGAGAACTAGGTTGCTGTTGGAAGAGGTGTTAGTGAGGCCAGCAGGTGGTGCTCACCCTGTGGTCTATGTGGGTCCTAATGCCCCAGTATACTGAGGAGGACTAAAAATCCACTCATTAAAAATCCCAGGATGTTCTTTGTAAAGAGTAGGGATTAAATCTGGCATCCTAGCAAATTTGCCTATTGTCCTTGGTCCATCATCATCCCCATACTCTAATCACTCTGTCTTCTCTCCACCAATAAGTTGGTGTGTGGTGAGCGTTCTGGTGCAATATGGCTGCCGTTGCATCATCCAGGTGGATGCTGCACATTGGTGGTGGTCAAGGAGATTCCCCCCTTCCATGTAAAGCACTTTGAGTGTCATGAAAACCACTATATGAATGCAATTAATTATTATTATTGTAAAAAGTGCTATAAAAATAAAGGTGACTTGACTTAGTACCAGATAACAAACATGTAAACATGCTTAACACCTATATGCTTTACAAGCTTTACAATGATAACCGCTTTTGTAACAGTCAATGATTTCACACAAATCTAATTGTTACTTTTAAACCTTTGGTCGATTGTTGACAAAAACAAATTTTATGAGCAGGAAATGTCACATTAAACTGCTGGTGTGAAAAATCAAACACAAAAATAAGGCTTTATTTTAAACTTTAATCTTTGACAAAGCTGCAGAAAGACCAAGTCCACAGCTTTTATGGTGGTTCTTACAATGAAAATAATAACATCAATCATGCATTTATTAGCAAATGGTCCACATACACACACTTCAATTTTTTAAGTGCTCAAATGCACTATATTTCATGCAGACTTCCATTAAGACCACTTGCTCAAAGACGAGTCATTAAAACAAAGCGTGGCACTTTCAGGATCCACAATGCTTTACAATTCTAGAGTTTAAAAAAAAGAATCTTAGCCTCTGGATGTATACAATGTGCTATACGGAGGGCTGAAATAACTTCTGGAGATCAAAAAGTGAACGTTCCAGTGTGAGGGCCAGTTTCTCTGCATTGGTTTCCTCACAGCAGTTGAAAGCAGTTATGGAGAAGTGGACATGATCTTGTTGTGGATTGTAACATACTGCATAGCCATCTGGAACCAGTGGTCCAAAGCACATTACACTGTCTGTAATGGTAGGCACCTGCGAGGAGAATGATGTGAAAAAAAAAAAAAAAAAAAAAAACAATGACATGCTTTAAACTTTTTCATTATGGCATCCTTACCGTTTAAGCCAGCTGTGTAAATCAAACAATTGAAATGGGCATGCGAAGCTTTGGAAACACAATTGTGTCATTTACACACTGATCTTGGAGTGGCATCAAAACACATATTGTCTAGTTCAGAATAGCTTTTGATTATTGACATTTAGAAGTTAGACATCATCACAATAAAGATATAGCATGTAGTTTTTAAGGCCCTACTAATGTGACACTAAAAAAGAAAACCTGATTGCATTGCTTTGTTATTATTCAAAATATAATTTATGGAAATATTCCTGCATTTATTGGTATAAGGCCTTAACGTTTAAGACCTGATAAAAAAAAAATTAAGAAACTTTTTTTTAAATGTAATTATAAATCAAGCTACCTGTCCTGTTCGAAGTTTCCAGTGAGTTGCAAGCCCATAGGCTGTGTCCATGAAAATTCTAGGCACGCTCAGTCCCTCCTCAATGGCCTGAAGTTTAAGACCCAACAGGTGGCGGTCTATACCCTGCCCCATCAGCGACTGATCAAAAATGGCACTCATTATGCAGTCGGCATAAATTAAGATTTTCCATGTGCAAACCTGTTAGTTATTCACCTGCTCTGTGAGGATGCTGTATGCATCAACAGCCTCTCTCAGCAGCTGTACCTTGGCTTCTCTCTAAAACGCAGGCAAACACACACATTTAATGATTCGTGTTACCCATAAATAAGACATCTCATTTGGTGTCCTCTCTACCATCCTAATTACTCACAGAAATGGCATCATCATCAAAAGCCTGTATGAAGCTCAGCATTTGATTGGTTGGAGAACGGATGTAGTCAGTTCGTCCTCCCCTGAACATCCTCAGAGAGGCAATGTCACATGCCGCACACAATTCATTGTGAACTCTAGCAGAGAACAGGGGCCACTTTATTAATTCACTTAATTATCGGTCATTACTGGATGACAGAACAGTTTCTCTGACAGCCTCACCGATAGTAGGCTAGCTGAATCGCCACCTGGATGAAGGAGTTTGGACTCAGCTTAAGTTGTTTGGGAAACTCTTTTCCAAAGCGCTGGAAGTTAAAACATTTGATGTCCAAATCGTTGATAAGACTAAGGGGAGAATTGTGTTTTAAAAATACATATTAGCTTCTCTTTCGGTGCTTGATCTCCTCCACTTCCTAATAAACATGACTGAAACTATCATAAAGGCACATCTTTTCCTAACACCACTACAAGACAATACACCGCTCTATCTGTTGTTCTAACTGAGGATCCCACCCTCTCAATTCATATTTCTGTTTTGGTATCCAAGTCTCAAAATACCGGAGATGCCAAAGTATTTCCTGAACTGCAAACATTTACACATTCTCATGTACAGTGGAGCTTGCAGATCAGACTTGGAAATGGCATTTATTATTCAAACCCAGAAAGAGTTGAAGTGTTTATAATAAAAGCCTATAATTAAAAGTGGCATTGCAGGTATTGGTGAGTACCAATAATGAAGTACTGGTATCAGTGTTGTTCTGGGAAAAAATAGTATCAGTACATAACTGGTTATATTTAGTAATGAATGATTTATGAGCAGTATGATAACCATTTTCATTCACAGTCAGCCAGCACTACCACAGCAACGTTCTTCTGCAAAATGCATGCAGTTTTGTTTAACCACTGGTTAACCAAAAGTTACACAGTGTACCATTAAAAAAGGACCTATTGTGATTTTTTACATTTAACTATAAGTCTAATGTTGCTGTCAGAGAATCAAAAAGGTCTGCGAACATGCAAAGCACAGAGTCCAATAACAAAACCCTTGATTGTAGACTTGTAGATTGTAGTCACCCTCATTTATATAATTCGCAATGTAAAATGTATGCTACTAGACCCCAAACTAAATTATCAATCCATAAATTAGCATAATAGGGATTAGCACTGAAAATCAACCATAAAAAAAAACAATAACAGGCAGTTGAACTCACATATCCAGATTCTGCTTAGCCATCTCTAGATCCCACTTGATCTCAGAATTGATGTAGAAGTACAGTTTCTTGGGCATGGGCAGTGGAATTAATGGAGCTCGCACTTTGTCAGGTTTCTTACTAAGAGAGAAACATGTCAATTATGTTACACAAACATCTTTTTAGGCCGACATCTTATCAGCTAATATTTCAATTTAAAATAGTCAGCCTAATCTACATATTCACTGACAAGAGTGGACATGTGCATGTGGCCATCCCATTAGACCATATAGCAATCGTGTCTACTGACCTACCAGTTGACACAACAAACCTGTAGAAATTTGTCAACTGGTAGAGACTTTGGATAACCACAGTGGTTACACTCAAGTGGTGTTACCATACTGTGCTATCACAAAGATTTATAATTTGAATGCTTTGTGGGCAAAAAAGAAGTGGTTTTACCAATTATCATTGAAAGAGAACACATTTTGGTATATGTGTGTGCGCGCATGCCACCTAAGAGATAGCACACCCTGTCAGAACATCCATGCTTTCATCTTAAATATCATGTGGCTGATGCCCAATGAGACTCTTTTCACACTGAAGAGGCAGTTGATTAATATGTCACAACAGTTCACAACACCTCAAACAGAAAAGGGTAAGAATTAATCAAAAAAACAAAAAAGGTAGTAGCAGCAGCAGCATGCTTGATACCCTTGAAAAACAAAATAATAATAATAATTTGTTAGCGAGATGCCACCTTTATGGAGTACTAATAAAGCAGCGCAGACTTAATAAATGATAGAAAAGTTTGTATCTGTATGTTTTTGCCTTTAAAGCATGAATGAGTTTATAAATACCAGTATTCTAGCACATGATCCAACAACGTGGCTATAGGTGGACCCTCGGCCGTCGCATGTTCATACAAGAGACCCCAAGACCCATCCTCACCCACAACAAACTGGATATACAAAACAGAGAAGCAGGTAAAAAAAAAAGAATAGAATAACAATGAAAATTAAGAAAAGCTTCAATTGATTAAAGCAGATTTGGTCATTTGCGTGACTCATATTCGCAGCATAAATTATTGCAAAATCACTTTTTATTTAATATAATTTGATTTTGAATTCGGTTTAATTTATAATATAAGGGTTTGATTTATGAATAATTGATATGCAAAAAGGGTCAACTTTCAAAACAATAGCAACTTTTGTGTACATTTGTATAAGGGATGCAATACAGCAGTCGTACTGAAGCCTCTAATTAACCTGATAAACTGAGGTCCTGACTCTCTGTGGTCATTAAAAATCCCAGGATGTCCTTCGCAAAGAGTAGGGGTGGAACCCCGACACCTGGCCAAATTTGTCCATCATGGCTTCCTAATCATCCCCTTTCTCTGATTGGCTTCATCACTATCTCCTCTCCACCAATAAGCTGGTATGTGGCGATCGTTCTGGCGCAATATGGCTGCCGTCGCATCGTGGATGTAGATGTAGAACTCTAGTGGCGGGTGAGGAGATTCCCCCTTCCATGTAAAAGCGCTTTGAGTGTCTATGATAAATCGCTATATATATGTAATGAATTACTATTATTATTATTATTATTATTATAATAATACAAATAAAAATTTGTTAGATATAGAATTATCCAGTCATTATTTCAAGATAAGGAAGTTATTTAATCTTTTTTTTTTTAATTGAATTTAGAGAGGCAGCTCAAGTTATTTAAATTAAAATCCATTTTATACATCAACTGTATGCATGTAACTGAATGACAAAAATTAAGAATAGACCTCTAACATATAGGTCACCTGTAATGTCTTGTCAAACCAGCGATTGCCACTGTTTGAATAAGTCCCACCGCCATGCAAAATCTGTGCTGCCATTCGACTGGAATACCTGCCAATCAATGAACAATGCATCACATCAAATCGCCACCGATAAAGATGTAAACAATATCATTAAAAATAATTTAAAAGAAAATTACACAGCTTCGCTTTAGTAACTGTGCAATCACAATGTATAAATAATTCTTACTTCTCATCAGAAATCCTCATAATTGGAGAGTCCAAACACAACGTAAAGATCGATTTCTCTATCAGCCTCACAGATTCTTTATTGATTTTATCTGAAGTTGGGAAAAAATAAAAAAAATTTAAAAGAAGCTTAAAATCAAGCATTGACCTCTACAATGACACTGAGATGACAAGATGGCGCCGCGGATGGCAGCCTCGGTTTTTTGCTCTTCAGTGATTGTCTTGTCTTTGTCTGTTTGTTCTGCTACTGTGTATGTTTATGCATTGTTGTTTGCTATGTAAACTCATGTTGTGTTGTATATGTGCAGTGGAAGCTTCAATACCAAGACAAATTCCTTGTGTGTGCAAGCACACTTGGCAATAAAGCTCTTTCTGATTCTGATGAAGCTAGAAGGTAAAGAGTGAGAGTGGGCTATATGAGCTATAAAGGCAAAGATTATCCAGCTATCATATATACACACACATACATTATATATATATATATATATATATATATATATATATATATATATATATATATATATATATATATATATATATATATATATATATATATATATATATATATACACACACACACACACACACACACACACTAACAACCATATTGCACATCACCCGTACCTATAGATCATTAGAACACTAATTTTAACAGTATTCTTAAGCAGTACACAACCACAGACTTTTGTTGTGTTCTCAGCATTTTTCTAATAAACGCTTTCTGCGCCATGCAGTTTGATGCAAGTCAGATCACAAAAAAATCTGGTGTTGTGTTAAATAACACTTCAGCGTTCAGGACAGATATACCTCGGAGCAAGCGGCTGTAAGCCTGACCCCATGTGTGACGATGCTCGCTGGTCAAAATTCCCATTGGCTCCTTATCGGTTTTCCATGACTGAGAGCGGATACGTAACAGCTGGGCATGGATCTGACTTTCTGTCAAAGGTGTTCCATCACTGTTGTAAACATCTAACTGGAAAAACTAAACCAAAAAGAATACAAAATCAAATTAGTTGGCTTAGCCAGATATCTCAATAGATATCCTAACAGATTTATCCTTGAATTAATTTTCATGCCTAATTATGCCTTTTAAAATGAATTGTAGCAGCACACTGAATATTTAGAGCTGCTCCAGCAGGGCTCAACCAAGATCAGTGAGTGAGTCTTTTTTTGTCAGATTAACATTGAAGACAAAGACAGCAGTATGTTTATTAGGCTGCCGTCACTTTAAGAGCAGTACAAACCCAACATACTGCTTGTTTTAACGTTTATGTTCACTTGAGGGAAGTGCGAAGATGGTGGGTTGAGCGCTAATGTTTTCTGAAGCTTGTGAGTTGTTTCCAAAGGTTGGCTTGAAGTGAGTAATTTCAATTGTTTTGGGCCGAGATGTCTTCACAAAAACTGATTAAACCTGCCAAGCTAAAACTAGACCGCTCGTTACTGACCAATGTCAAAATATTTGAGAAAACCAATCAAATCAGAGAAGGTGGGCTTTATGGGCACACAGAAGCGGATAAGGCTTTGTGATGTGGATGGGACCCATGGCAGCACTCGCTGCTCGTTGAGAAGCGTAAGAACGATATGTGCATTCACTTCAGAGAGTGCTGCACGGAGAGAGAGAAGCATCACTAACAGAGCAACGTGCAATGCAAACTCAGCGCATGCACAGTGAACTAGGTACGCTCATTAGTCACGAGATAACCATGTGAAGTGGCGAATTCGCCCCTCTTTTGTGCTCGAGAGAGTTCGGCGACATGAAAGAATCAACATTACCGAAAAGAAAGACAAATGGGAGTTTGGCGGTTCCACTTCAAAAACGTAGACATAATAGGATTGGCGAATTAACCGAGTCGAGATAAGTGAACTCCACTGTAAATAATAGATCAAGTGGATTAAGGAGATAGAGTCGCGATGGTAGATAGTGCAGACATTTGGGGGGGGGGGGGGGGGGGGGGGGGGGGGGGTTGCGTGGGGCAGAAGAGAGGAGAGGGGGCAGAGTTAGGAGGGAGTTCAATGCCCGGATAGCTTGGGGTATGAAGCTGTCCTTCAGTCTGCTGGTCCTTGCCTGGAGACTTCGTAGTCTCCTCCCTGATGGTAACCAAGGTGGTAAATAATTATTTAATTCAATGCGAATAGTTTTTATTTTCTGTTATCTTTTCTTTTCTGTATAAATTTCTGCATAATGTTTCTTTTCTCTTGACTTATATTAATTAATACCTGTGAACAAGTGATTGATATGTGATTGATTCATTTAATTGATAATTATGTATAAAAGGTTATAATAAGCAGCCTACACCTTAATAAGCAGCCTACACCTTTTTCGGTTATTATGTGTAGCTTTTTTGTATGTGAATGATTGTCTGTGAGAACCGAAATAAAAATAAAAAAGGAGAATTTTAAATTGATTTGGAGGAATAAATGTCAGTACATAAAGGATGACATGATTTAAAATAATTTATTGCAAGCGTTTCTTACAATAGAAATTGTTTCAAAGCAGCTTTACAAAGATAGCAGGAAGATTGTTTTGGCTGTACAGCAGCTCTAGAAGAGCAGGCCATTCAATAATATTGATAAATATTAAGTGTCCCCAACCAAACAAACCAGAAGCAAGGTACCTGGGGCATATTCTTCATACCTCGCTTACTACATCCAAGATCAGATGACACATCCGAGATGAGATAATCGCGCTAACTACGATCTGGATGATTCGGTTCTTCGAAAGCACCTGTTGTTGACGATTAGTATAGCTGGATTGAGTTATCTGAGATCATTGTGCGTTCTTGTGCTGGCTTAAAAGGGGATATGTATCGATAGTAGAAACACTGATCAGCACATTTTGATTGGTCAGCGAGCATGCTAAAAGAGCGCGCACAGTGTTTCTCTGCGGCGCGGCGCGGCGCAGCGCAGAATTTCAGTGTTTAATTAAAACATAAGGCAACACTTCAAAGGCTGCAAAAGCCAGGAGAGAGGGCTGGCAAAAAGTTGCAGACAAATTAAATTTGTGAGTAGCCTAGTGATCGTGTGTGTAATTATATTGTCTAATATTAATTGTATTTCATAATCCTCTTTCATATCAGAACCCACTAGAACTTGGGAACAAGTAAAATGCTAAAATATTCTACAAAATGGTAAACTTTACTACTTGCGCTGTTCTGCAAAAATAATAAAATAGAATTGCAAGAAATTGCAAGAAAGTCAGACTTGAGATTGAATTGCTTCAAAAGGAACTTCAATGTTAGTAAAATACACTAATAAACACAATGTACAATTGATGAACTTGCATGATTTATTTCATTCCACAGGCAAGAGATGATCAGCTGGATTTAAAAAAAAAAAAACTAATCTCAACTGTGTGCAAAGTTCCCTCTTTTCAAAAGTGATGCTGGACGATTCTGTCCCGTACAGCTCTGCCACTATAGGCTGGTCCAAGTGCACTGGCAGGAGATCATCATCAGATACATTTCCACCAGCCACATTAGGGAAGCCTGGGGACACTCGCGTCATATTTACTGGCATGGTCATGATTTCATAATCTCTATGATCAATTATAATGTACAGTAGAACCCCGACTTACGAAACGCTCTACGTACGAAAAGTTCAACGTACAATAAAAGATTTCGGGGTTTTTTTCCGCCCGAGTAACGACAAAATGATCGAGATGCGAAAAACGAAACCTCGGCGAGGCCACGATTTCAGAGTTTTGTTTTGAAATTCGCGCTGATTTTGGTTCGGGTTGGATGAAGGCTACAGTTTGTCCGGTCAGAACAATGATGTCTCACTCAGTGAATAATCCAAAACTGGTATTTATTAAAGGTGCATAGATGTGTGGTTATGCACGATCGATTAAACCTCAACGATTGGCACTAATTCCCAGTATTTCACTCAATAAACTGTATACAATCTTCAGCCGATCTCTTTTACCTTAATCATCCATCAGCTCTCTTCTCAATCACTCCGATGGAAAGTTTTGGAATAGTCCATTTCGCACTGAATGACAGGGATGGCTGAAATAGTCTATGTAAGAAGGGGAACACTTTTTACAATCCTGCTCTCCTATTGGTCAGCATCGCTCCCACCAGCCTCTGCATGTTCCTCTCCCATTTCATCCCACTAACTCTAAAGTTCTTCCGCGCTTTTGCATACAAGTTTTGTTTTCATCATGCTGCATCGCCATTATTTTGTGCCCAGTTAACAAACTTTTTTTCTAATCACTAGCCATGGATGTGAAGATTGTTGCTGAAGTTAAAGTGAAGAAGAGGATGCTCTCCATAGAGTCAAAAAGGGAGATAATTGAGAAGTTTGAAGCTGGGATGCGCTTCATCCCGTGCTGAATATGGTGTATTCATAGGGCCTGGAATGGATTTAACAATTTACATGTAAAAGCCTGACCGACTTACGAAAAGATCGACATACGAAGCCAACCTTGGAACGGATTAATTTCGTAACTCAGGGTTCTACTGTATCTGCAATAGCGAAAAAGCTCTCTTTAACAACTTGGGGTCTTAAGTAGCTTGGAAAAAACACAAAAAACACCCAAAGACTGCTTGAGTGGATTTGTGTGTGTAGCGGGAAAAAAAAAAAAATTCAGCATCTTATCCATAATACCTTTAGAGCAGGGGTAACCAAACTTTTTCCTATGAAGGGCCAAAAAAAAATCAAACTTGATTGAGAGCCGCGGGCCAAAAGTAAATTTTGCATCATAAATCAAACTGTATTACATTAAAGTTGCTATGGGTTTATTTATTTCATAATATTTAAAATAAATATAAAACAACTTTAATCTGATTAACTAATGCAGTTTTTTTTCTAAACCTTTGTGGTCCCCAAGTGGTCAATGTAAAATTCAATGCCTATGTGGTTGCAATGTCAGTGACCTAATGAGAGATATGAAGCTGGTCCTTACTTTTCAGAAGTTTTTCAAGATTGGGCTGTAGCTGACTTACAGACAAAGACAAGATATTATGTAGATGAGAGTCAGTTACTGTATTTGGCTTCTTAGTTTACTCTTGTTCAAGTTCATCAGACTGAAAGTCTGCTCACAGAAGTAGGTACAGTAATCCCTCGCCACTTCGCGGTCTCAGTGCATCGCGGATTTTTCAAAAATATTCATCAAAAAATAAAATTTCAAAAATACCGCCATGTGCAGCCGTATTGCGTAAAGCAGCGTTGCTTAATCGTGACGCGAGAGAAACGGTTTCCCAGGATGACAGACAGATAGAAACTATCTGAGGCTTTGTACACGCCCACGGCACTCAGACAAAACACGTGATTGGTTCCCGGCGCGAGCTCGACCAATGAGAGCACGAGGGGAGGTATCCCGTGAGCTGATTGGCTGATCCTACTTTCACCTATCGCGATAGTTCCGGTCCACATTAACCGCAATAAACGAGGGATCACTGTACTGCCAAACAGAGACAGTATCACTGATGAATGATGATGAAGGATGTAGCAGCGCGCTCTGTTCAGATCGAAGTCCAGTGAGCTGCTCGTGAGCCTGCTGTTTTCGCGTCTCGCCGCTGTACTTTGAGAAAGCTGCACAATGTTTTGTTTCATAATGACGACCGATATTGTACTCCTTTAAAAACAGCAACAGACTGTTTGCAAACTAGACAAACTGCCTTTGATTTGACTTCTGTGAATAAAAACTCATCTTCACCAGCTTTTAAAAAAAATATGTCTTGTCGGTGTGCCACTGCCTTGATTTCTCCATTATTGCGTTTAATTTGTTGACGTTTATTGACGTCATGTGTCGCAAAGCACGCAGTGCTGCGCCGCGCCTTAAATTGCGCATTTACAATAAAAAAAAACAATGTACCCTTTTTACATTTAATTTCAGCTATAAAACAAACAAAATTGTTATGTCAAATTAGAATTGACAATCTGTGTCGAAGGTATCTCGCACACTCTCTTTCTCTCTCACTCTCTCTCCTCGGACGGTACGGCGGGCCAAATCAAAGGTTAAATCAAAGTTGGCACTAGTGGGCACTAGTTTGGGCACCTCTGCTTTAGAGTTTTCCCTTAACTAATTGCATAATAACAAATGAAATGTGAATAAAAAATTGCTTATGGTAACTATAGCACTATAAATAATATACATCTGGCAACTGTTTGTAATTTGCCCTTTTTTAGGATTTCGTCAATAGTCTGAAAGATGCAATCAACATTGGGGAACTTGAGCTATTGCCGATATATCATAATATTGTCATATCACCAGCTAATATAATATATCATAGCTACTGTGTATTTTGAGACACTGCATAATGATGTTCTATTTGAGGTCATTTTTTAGGGCTTAAAACACAAGTACTCCAAGTCCCCTAAGTCCTGCCCTGTCCAGATCTGTGACAAAAACGAAGACATCTGGAAGGATTTCTTGCTGAGTTGTAGAATTGTGGCTATATCTCTTTTGATCATATCATCTTTCAAAATATAGATTACCTGGTAGTTCCTGACCACAGTAATGTGAGATGGGCCACGCCGTGGGCGTCCATAGTGAACCACATGGTCATGTTTGGGTCCTGGGATTCGACAGGAGGAGAATAACTGAGGAAACAATTCCATACATAGCGGCTGTCCACGCATATACTCTACCGCTAGTCTCCCACTAGATTATGGAAGAAAGACCGTCCAAGGTAGGACAAGCAGACAGTGAAGGACAAAAGACAAAGAGAAAATTCATTGAGTTAACAGTTTGATATATTCAGAAATAATATCATGATATTCAGCTCTTGACTGAAACATGCAGACAAGTATGAGTTCAAGGTTACCAATTTAATTAGCACAGATGCTTAGACATAAATGTGTACATTTGCTACTCGTGTAATTTTGACCATAGACATCAAATATAAATTTATGAGACAAACCTGTCCACCTCAGATTTGAAGTCCAACACTCCTGCAATTAACTTTGATGCAAACCTGCATAGGAACAATATAGACATTAGGGATGAGCGAGTACAGCATTATCTGTATCTGTTAACCATATGAATTATCTGTATCTGTACTCGGACTGGGTGGGGCCTAACCCAGAAGTGGGTGGAATTTAACCCGGAAATGGGTGGGGCTTTAACCAGTATATTATTTTTAATCTTGCTGATTAGAAAACTATTTACATGACCGCATCAGCATTGAGCTTCAGATCAATGGTTTTGATCATGATAAACTATATACAGAACAAGTTTTGCAACAATGAATACAGCGCCTCCGTTAACGGGCGTCCGGGCGTAATTTACGTCTGAAAATCGCCAGCGTACGCCGAAATTTTAAGTTCAGGAAGTCCGCGGGACGTCCTGTTTAATGGTTTTACGCCAGATCACAGAGCGCTCGACGTACATGTGCATTGCAAAGTGACCAAATGCATTGTAAATCACCACATGCGCCGTAGGCGTGTATGCTAAGCGACTCCATTGATAAGGACACAGCAGGTCACTTAATCTCTTTCGCCATACAACTCCTGTCAAGATGTACACTAGTGATGTAACTATGGTAATTCCCGCAAACTACTGAAACTCCGCCTACTGCGGGGATCGCGAAAGCCAACAGCGAGAGCTATGGCCATAAACTAATTGATAACTATGCACAAACGTGCGGGGATCGCGAAACTGTGAGAGATGTGTTATATTGACGAGTAAACTTTCCCGAAACTCCCCAAAATAGCCTGGTTATCTGTGCATGATACGGAATGCTCCGCCTCCGAGCGGAGCATATGAAATTTCATACTAGGGAAGGGAGATGTGTTTTACATTTGTGATTACCACCAACTTAAATTTATGTGAAATTGTATGACAGTGTGTTTTTCATGTATGTGTTGTTCCTGTTAAATAAATATTTCTGCATAAAACTCATAAGTATATGAGTCATTCTACGAAACGGGTGCCATTTCCATGTTGCAATTTTCAAAATTTTCATGAAGAACAAACTTAAAACAACAACAACTACAACTTGATAGATATCTTAATCTTCCCAAATAACATATTTTCCCACCTCAGGAACAAAATTCTTATTAATATTAGCCTTTTTATTTATGCAAGGGAGCCTTTCTTATACCACCCCGTCACGGACAATATGCACACCATTACAGTAGTAAGACAAGATATAATTTTTTTAATTCCAATGTTTTCCTAATAGTAAAATGTCCCTTTTTTGGAAATTAAAAATAGACACTCTGTAATTTAATCAATTTTTTTTATTTTTAGGTTTTTAGTCTTGAAATATGAATTTGACCTTGCAATGACCTCATTGTTTGTACTGAAAAAACAAATTAACTTAAAATTTTTTAAAAATTCACATTTATTTGATTAGTCCACACAACAAGAACATCATTCAATATAAAAGTTTATGGAAAATAAAATGAAATGTTACATAAATGTAAACAAAATGACCCTGTGACGGGGTGGTAAACTGATGTGACGGTGGTGTGGACAGTGACAGTATCCAGAAAATCTCCTTTAAATTTGTCTAAATGAAGTCCTTAACATTGTATATTACTACTAATAATGCATTTATGATATATTTACGGTAGAAAATGTACAAAATATCTTCATGGAACATGATCTTTACTTAATATCCTAATGATTTTTGGCATAAAAGAAAAATCAATAATTTTGACCTATACAATGTATTGTTGGCTATTGTCACAGATATACCTGATATACCTGATACCTGATACCTATGTGACTTATGACTGGTTTTGTGGTCAAGGGTCACACAATCAAATTCTTGATTTCACACTCTCACATTCCTTACCACCACAGCACAATAAAACGTGACGGGGTGGTATGTGACGGGGTGGTAAATTTCATCCCAAATTGGCCGCTAATCTCCCATGAGTTCAAATTCCTCAGCTAGCATACATGCATTCAATCTACATTATAACTTTCTTTGCATTAACAATGTTAAAAAAATTATAAAAAACAGTTTTCCCCCTCTATTTTGCGTGACGGGGTGGTTGGTTTAAGCTTTACGGACCCGGCCTAACATGAAAAAGCAAGAAATAAACAATGTAAAAGAATGTCAGAACTTTCCTGCTTTTGTCCTTGGTGGTTATGAGGGGTCAAATGATGTCACTTCAGCTTTGTGATGTCATTTAAAGCAAATGTACATTATTTATAGATTAAACAAGTTAGTGTGACGGGGTGGTAAGTCAAACTTAAGGACACACACAAATCATAAAAAATTTACCAAAAAATAATAAATAATTTTAATAAATATAACTTATGTAAGCAGGAACACACATATTATCCTGAAAATAATAATAAAAAATATATATTTACACATCTTATTTGGTGATATTTTAGATGCAAGTGTCACGTTTGTCAACACGGACACGTGAAATTTGCTATGTACTAAAGAAAAATTATTAAAAAGAGTACATTACTCTTTACAAACAGAATTTTATCATATACCATGTTAACAAGAACACTTTAATTAATAACTTTGAGCTTTGGAAACACACTTTGGTACATTTGTTGTACCTTATGCATCTCATCAAACACTGTGAACACAAATGGCACCCGTTTCGTAGAATGACCCATTTGTTACTTTAACCCTCTAGTATCTTTTCTAGTATATTTTATATGTAACAGGCATAAAATTATTGTGCTTTACGACGTAGTAGTACTGTAACAGGGACTTCCAAAAATAATACCTGGGACTTCCAAAGATAATACATGGGACTTCCAAAAACTAACATCTGGAAGTCTGGACTTCCAAAAAAAAAAATCTTAGTGGAAGCGCTGTGAATACAACACATGCGGTTACAATTATGAAGAAATTATCATTTTTAATCATTATTTTTTCTGTGAAGTAAAAAAACTGGTTAGAGCCAGCAGAAAAAAAGAAAAAAAAAAATCTCTGACAGACAGAGACACAATGCTAGTCGCATTCTACCAAGCACCACGTCTGAACAAACCCCGCAAACTCTACTGGTTAATAAGTACTACAAACAAACCGAAACAAAAAACATACCTGAAGCTGGAAAGATCCTAAACGTTGACGGAAAAGACTCTACACAAACACTCAAACTCTCCGCGAACCTGAGTGACTGAGGGAGAGACAGAGAGCTGTTCTCGTCTCAGTGTTCTGTGTGTGAATGAGCAGGGCGGGACACAGCGAATCTGTACGTATAGGGCAAGCACGCTGTGACTAGCCTATCACAGAATGCAGACACAGTCAGCTTCCCACTGAGGATTTTTTATTTAAACCGAGCACAGATATTGACTCGTATAACTTGTATGATACTCGTACTCGGCAAAAGTGCTTTATCCGTACCGGATACTCGTTTCAGCCAAGTACCCGGCTCAACTCTAATAGACATAACATATATTAATTAAATACGCAACCCTAACACCATCTTTACAATTACATATTTAGCAGGCCCTTTCATCTACAGCAACTTACAAAGGAAGAACAAAAGCAATATGGCAAAGAGCAATAATATTTGTAATATACAATGGCAGGTTTATTATACAAGTGAAAGCAAGCTGGGAAAGAGGAGAAATGGATAGAAGATTAAACTAATTTGTTAAGTCTTCTATGCATTGGACACTAAAGTTGTATTATTTGATATATCTAAGACATCACTTATATCAAATAATATAACAAAATTTAACTTGTTAAATGCTTTTAACCTAGTGTCCAAAAACTTATTTGAGCACATTTGACATTTATATGATTCAGTAAGGGTGCTTGTTTGAGTGTTTGTGTAGATTCTGGCTGTCACATACACTAGTTGACCTCTCCAGTCTGTGAAGTCACGTTTAGGCAGAGAGATGGCTGGATTCGAATGCACTGCCAAAGGCTGCCTGCACTCCAAGTATGCCCACTGCACCCACCAATCAGAGATCTGCAAAGAATTAATACAGACACAAAACAATGTCCAACATAAATACTGTATAATACAGGGCAAAAAACAGCAACAACAATATATAAAAACTGATAGGCAGTTCAGTTAGTTGTAGTTTAAAAGGGCCAGTCCCCTCATATCCTTGACCATCAAGTCCACGTGGGCCGTGTATACAATGACATTGTTTTTAGGAAATAAATCTTGCACAAATCTAGCTATAACAAATAATTATTATTATTAATATAATAATATAATTAATATAACAAATACAGTTATACCTCGGTTTACGAGTTTAATTCTTTCCAAGAGCGAGCTCGTAATCCAAAATGCTCGTACACCAAAACAATTTTCCCTAAAAATCAATTGATTCGTTCCACACAACCATAAATACCCATTTAATTAATAGGGTACAACCAAATTTTTTTTTTGAGTTAAAATTATAACTATTAAGATTTCATAAATACCAATTAATAATTGACAATTAAACTCTAAAAATACTTGACAATTTACTGTAACGCACTTCAGCTTTGAGCAGTGTCGCTGCTGGCATGAAAGAGACCAGAGGAGGGAGAAAGGGGGTGTTACTGTCAGCAAGGGAAAACACAAAACCCAGATTCAAGTGCAAATGAGTGAATTTATTATAATAGTGCAGAAAACAAACGAAGTGATAATCCAGAGTGAAAGTCGTTGAACATAGAACACGGGATATGCGGACGCGGACACGGGAGATCCAAAGACAGCGAGGACATAACGGAGACAACAACTGCAAAACACAGGAGTGGAGAGAAGTGAACTACAGACAGATGAGATGAGAATCAGGTGTGTCAGTGATCAGTAACCACGCCCCCACTCACACAAACACACAGAACTAGAAAGCAATGGATTCATGAACCATGACAGTTACTGCTTAGAGAGAGGATTTCGTACCTTCTTTCTATATGCTGTAATAATCAGTTACATTTATATAACGCTTTTCAAGAGCTCAAAGCACTTGGGGGGGGGGGGGGGGGGGGGGGGGGGGGAACCTCCTCAACCACCAGTGTGCAGCATCCACCTGGATGTTTTCAACAGCTGTAGAAAACACAAACTGCAGATAGAAAGGGGTGGAATGTGTGGGGGTCTTGGTGATTGAATAGATTAGGGCAATTGAGTTAACCACAAGCTATGTGTGGGGGAAGTTCTAAGGAGTTAACTATATGGGTATAATAATAATAAGTTACATTTATATAGCACTTTTCCAGAGCTCAAAGATCTCCTCAACCGCCAGTGTGCAGCATCCACTTGGATGATGCGACGGCAACCTGTGCCAGAACGCTCACCACACACCAGCTAAGGAGAGGAGACAGAGAAATGAAGCCAATTAGTGTAAGGGGGGGATTAGGAGGCCATGATGGACCAAGGCCAACGGGCAGATTTGGCCAGGAATGCCGGGGTTACACCCTTACTCTTGCAAAGGACATCCTGGGATTTTTAATGACCACAGAGAGTCAGGACCTCGGTTTAACGTCTCACCTGAAAGACAGTGCTTGTTGCAGTACAGTGTTCCCGTCACTATACTGGGGCGTTAGGACCCACACAGACCGCAGAGTGAGCACCCCCAGCAACCTAGTCATTCCTAGGAGGTCTCCCATCCAGGTACTAACCAGGCTCAACCCTGCTTAGCTTTAGTGGGCAAACAGTCTTAGGCTACAGGGTGATATGGCTGCTGATGAGTGAATTTATTATAATAGTGTAGAAAACAAACGAAGTGATAATCCAGAGTGAAAGTCGTGGAACATGGAACACAGGACACGCGGACACAATTGTGCTGTACTGAACGTATACATTTCACTACGGGAACAATAGCGATCACAATTGTGACCCTGAAGTGTCTGCGGAGACCATGACTCTACTAGACCCTCCCCTGTGACGATCATGAACCCATCTCTAACCGGACCAAATTGGACTTCATATTGGACATTCTGTTCTTCATTCATTACGTCACCTGCCGGAGTTTTGGTTCCTTGCCGCTGTCGCCTATGGCTTGCTCAGTTGGGGAAACTTAACACTTAAAATTCATCAACTGTATTGATTCGCCTGCTTTTTTAAGGCTGCTGTTCAGCCAAACAAACATTGTTTATATTGTTTTACCTGTGACCACTGTAAAGCTGCTTTGAAACAATCTACTTTGTAAAAAGCGCTATATAAAGGTGACTTGACACAATTAATGTTAACAACATAAGGTAAACCCGCTGTAAATCACTTATAAAAGTATCCCTGCGGTGAATGATGCAACCAAACCAAGTGATACTGAGAGAATGAACGAGTTAAGGGGTGATAAAGGGGTTGGAACCGCATGACTGTGTGATAGGCTGTGTTTAGGATATTTCCAGTAAAAATGTGCGCGAAGATGCTGATTGTTAAGACTTTTCCACACAAAAATGCACGTGGGTGAGGGAAAAAATTCCTTGCACTCCGATACAATGCTCATACACCGATTTGCTCGTATACAAAGTCACTCGCAAACCGAGGTATTACTGTAATAATAATTCAAAAACATATTTCAACATGAAAACTATGAATAATTACAACATTAATTGTAATTTCAGAAAGGGTAGTGTATTTGTCATTTTATTATAAAATTTATGAATGCAGGAATGCATTTTAAACTATTTTAAACAAATTATACTATTTGTCATAAAATGGAAGATGTACACAGTGTAGGCCTAACTACGAAATGTGTTTACTATAATCTGTTATTAATTACCGCAGTTGAGAGTATAATTTACTTAATTGAATTGTGCCAAGAGTAAATGAAAATGCCCTTCGTTTTGAGGTTTACAGAGTGATCAGAGCACCATTTTATTCGTCCTTTCTTATTTCCACACTAATGATCGTGGTCTGGCATTATATTATAGATTCATGCCTGGAAGCAGAAGCCATAATTATTTGAAATTAACGTAAATAATGCGATACACATCGATATTTTTGTAGTCGACATAATCGATGACATCGATGCGTCGCTGCAGCTCTAATTGTCACATTACGCAACTGCAGCGCATTATAAATACTGAAATAAAAAAAACGGAATACAATTACTAGCGGTATAGAAAAAAAAATAAAACAAACAGGACTACGGTACACAAAATATTTAAATTAATTAACAGACTAACAAAAAAAGAAAGCTTATACTTGTAGCACAGTTATCTAATTGTTTTATCACATCCAACTGATTGCCCAGGTGCCTCATGCGCTCACACAGTGCAGCAAAACCCAACATACAATTGTATGACCCTGTATCACCTGTAGTGTTGCTAACCTGACATTTCAGGCATTCATCAAACTAAAATACAATCAACCGAACAAGAAAGTTTCACTGCTCGATTTAAATGGTCTGCTGTGGCCAGTGACCAACCACACACATTTTTGACCATGTGAAGGATGCTCTTTAACGTACTGGAACGCAAGTTTAAAAAAAAAGCCTTGATTCCATAATGAATAATAGTTTAGCATTCAAATGTGACATGGAAAATTTGGAAAGATTGGATTCTTGTAGAATAAGAGGGGTGAGGCCATTAGCCCATATGTTGTTTATGCCACTATAGCCTAATTTGTGTTTTATTTGATAGTTTAATATACAATTAGTTTCAACTTATTTTTCATGCTCGTTGTGTTCTGAATACCGTTAAAAGTACTTGTTGTGAAGTGAAGGCAAAACAGTTACTTCTTGTCCTGGTTACGTTTCTCCACGTCATAAATCGTATAGACAAGTCTTCTAAACAGTGCATTTCTAGAGGTGTAATAATTATTTTGAGTCGCCACACTTATAAACGTACGATGGAACAGGCAGCAAACACATCACAAGTTAGCTCTAGTGTAAGATGATTTATGTGATTGTTTCTACGTTAGACTGGCAAATGAGGCTCTGTGTTTTAAAACATTTGAAAATTACGCTTTAAAAAACTGCCAACATGACTCTTACAAAAAAGTAGTAGCAGTTGCAGTACCACCATACTATGCTGTTCAAGATCAGGATATTACTGTATAGCCATGAATAATAAGCATAATGCCCCATGGTATATCAATGCTACTTCAAAAATGACGTATCCATTGTGCATGTTAAAAAATAATAATTAGTTTTTTTTTGTGAATCACCGCATTAAAACTGCTTAAAATTGTGTCACTGCTATTTCTCACCCAGTTGTGTGAATGTTTAGCTCGTTTGATCAGCGCTCTCTGCAGTTTTTCGCCTAGACCTCCAGAGCAGCCAAACTTCTGCGCGATCCTGCGGGTGTGTTCGAGCTCATCTGCCGGTAGGAGCGGCTCCAGAGCCCTCAGGTAGCGCTGCAGCGTCTGGCCGAGCCGAGGCACAGGCTGCGAAGGAACCGACGAGTGGGCCTGTCTCAGCACCGCCTGACGAACGTGACACATGAGGACTGAAAGTGAGCAGCTGAAGTTTTCATACTTACGAGTAACTTCCCTTATATCTATTGTAAACCCCCTTTACTCTGAAGAAAGATAAGTTTGCATCTATTAATAAATTAATGTTTTGTATTTCATAAGTGTAGCTACTAATGACCATCACTGTCACGCGTACAAGTGCTAATCATACGTAATAAAGAAAGTACTTAGCATAAATATATGCACAACACTTACCTTGTGCATTAATAAAGTGCATATTGTTGGAGGTATTCTCTTTAAAATCATTGTTCTACGCTGTTTGTTGCTCACAATGAAATCGCAAACTATTATCTAGACTTATGCAAGCATTAACGTCACAAGACTCTTAATCAATGATATCACGAGACAACTAATTAGTTATTTGGACAGTTGAAGTGTTAGCCTGTTAAGAGTCGTCAAGGTTCGGCTGAAGTTCGTGAGCTCCACCACGCACTTTGGGTGTGGACACTAGAACACGTGTACAGTGTTTAGTGTTTACTGCCGTATACTTTCGTGTAAGTGCGCAGAAACAATTAGCCAAGGTCTATTCTGATCCTCTTTAAGGGTGTTTTGTAGATCACCTGTTGTGACCCGAAATAAGAACTTAATTTGTTACAATGTAAAATTTCCTTCTTGGTCTGGTTAGCTTTCACAAGGCAGCATTTTAAAGTGCTATAATATGTATGCGTTCACGTGTGAGTAAAACTGTCCTCTTATTGGTCACAGTTTCCTTTATGGCAAGCCATTTTAGAATGTGAAATTGTTTTTACTATCCATAAAAATATTTTGGGTAGATACAATTGTGTTTTGAAAATGGCATAATTATGATTTGACCTGTCATAATGATTTAATTTAGAGAGACCTGATATTATGATCGCACTAGTAAGAAATCTGGTTCAAGATCTCTAAATACATTTTGACTAGTCAGAACTCCATTTAAGATAGGGCAGCGTCTATGGCAAGCCGTTTAGCTTAAAATGTTCCCAGCCTTACTCATCGTAACCACATTTTTACTTGAAAGAATTCAAACAGAGAGGTTTACAATGAAATTGACGATTACAAATACAGAACCCTCCAATTCAATTGCAGAGAGCTCTCTAAATAAATTATTACTAGAGAAATTTATGATTAGAGACCTCTCTAATTAAATTATTACTTGTAAAAATTATTATTAAAGACCTCTCTTATTCAGTTATTACTAGTAAGAATTACAATTACAGAGCTTTCTGATTAAATTCTTACTAGTAACAACAAGCCCAAATTAGGGGTGTCTATTGCCAAAATGTGTGTGTGTGTGTAAATATATATATATATACAGTACATATATTTTGGTGTATTGTGTTTTTTTGCAAAGTCAGTGAATTGATATCACAATATATCACACATCCCTAGACTATATCGCCTACAACATATATAAACCTACAACATGTTCAAAACCATATATTTAACATAACATTAAATATTAGATAAAATTAACCCCGAATTAACTTTGCTGTCTGGGTCAGTGTTAAGCATCAGCCAAATGCAGATTCATCGTCAAAAGTAGTTAAGAAAAGTGCTGAAAATTTAATTTTGGTTCCATCTAGTGGATTAAAAGAGAATAAAGTCAAATGTGCCTTTTACCTCGGTGTATTTTGCCCCCATTTTACTCTATTTCTTCTCTATGAAGCATGATCATTTTTGTAATGATTTTAATAAACACCAATAATAGTATTAGTTATTAAGTCTCTTGCTTTTCATCATTAAAAAGGGCTTGACTGAACAACCTGGAAGTGTATTCGCCCATTTTGTGAATATGCATGAGGCGTGATTATCATAATTAGGTATGCTGAATCGAGAGCTCTACAATTACGCAATTACTGGTAAGAATGCAATTACAAAGCTCTACGACTGCATTCTTATTAGTGTAAGAATTAACTTAAAGAGCTCTTTAGTTGTATTCTTGAAAAATTGGAGAAAGACGAGTTGAAACTTGAAAACTAATTATAATTAGCTCTGCAATGTGATTCTTACTAGTAACAATTTAATTAGAGAGCTCTAAATCAATTGTTACTAGTAAGAATCACATTGCAGAGCTCTCTCATTCAAATACAGCTCTGCAATTCTACATATCTTTTTACAGTAAGAAATTGGATTGGAATTGTTGGACTTGGCATCAATTCCTCAAGTCAGGAATTGATGCCAAGTCCAACAATTCCAATCCAATTCCAACTACTGTTCTTTTAATGAGGAGAGCAGAGACTGCTTTTCGTGTAACTTTGTAATTATCAATTACCGGTAAGTCAGTTAAAAAAGCATACAGAGCTCTGGGTCACAGCTATCCCTGATTACACAATCCTATGCAAGGTAGGCATATTATGAACATATTATGAAGTAAAATAATAATCACCTTAAAAGTACATAATTTCATTAAACCATGCAAAACAGTATTAAGGGCGGTATTTATTTCCTTCAGAATCAGGACGGAATTGGAATGATACCAGGATCAGAATCTCTAATTGGAATGGCTACTGTGAAGAAATTAGTTAGAGAGCTCTACAATTGTAGTTCTTAGTAAAAACTCAACTGTCGAGCTTTCTAAAGGAATTATTTCTAGTAAAAAGGCATACTAGTAAAAATGAAGACGAGTAAGACTGAGAACATTTTATGGTAATAGAGCTTGCCATAAATACATCACATAGGTAAATGAAGATATCTCTAATTCAGATTAGACTAGTCACAGTTATATCTTGAAATATCAGAATTGTACCTGCTCTTAGTCAAATCTGCTGTTGTGTGATCAGACAGTAGTGACAGGCCCTCCCTGCCTAATGCTTAGTGCTAACTGCTAACAACAGCAGTTTGTTTTTGCTGTCACGTAAAGAAAAACTACTCAGGGATTATTATATAATATCTGGATGTATTAATTTGGTAAAAGGTCTCCAGCATGTATTTATGTAACACCATGATTTAAATAGAATCATGTGGCAATAACTGCAGTGTAATGTTCAATAAAGACAGAGAACTGCAAACTGCTTGTCTGAATTTATTTATTCTATATTTTTTAAAGAGCAGTAGAGTTATGCAACAAAATGTGGAAAAATTGTACAAATAAACGCATTATGGACAAGAATAATGCTTCAATATTAAGGCAGAACCAGTCAGGAAAATATGAAGACTGATTTTAAAAAGTTTAACTGGCATTAACATGTTCTAATAACATTGATCAGTACATAACATTGTTATTGTATTGTGCCTTCTGTATTGATGCAGGTTTACGAATGTCATAATGTAAAAAAAACAAAAACACATACACACGGTGGAAATACGGTGTTATATAGCAAGAGTCTGGTGATAGTGATTTTCTGCTTTGTTCAGTGATCTTCATCCTCTTCATTGTGTGTTTGTTGTTTTAAAGTTGGCTACATAGAGCAAAAACAGTCAATTTTGTGTCCAAAATGTAACTTACTGCATAATAAACTTCTTATTTGTTCTTATCACTTCTTATTAGCATGGACTCGGTCGCGGGGCTAATGTGACTGCCGGCTTCACCACCTCACTGGACTGTCTCTAGAGAAATTATGGATTGCCCTGAACCAAAACAGTGACTTGATGGTATCGTTCAGCAAAGGAGCACGGCAAGCCACATAAGAGAACTCAACAGCATACCGGCTGAAGTCCTTGCTGTTCATAATCGCTATGGTCATGTGCTGTTGTTCCTAGTCCATCATGCCACGGAAGTCCTTTGTGGGCGACAAACCCGGTCTCATGTTCTGTTATGCTGTGCGATGCAGAGGGAATCATGTGGAGATGTAGGACTGCAGAACACTCAGCGTTTTTATAAAAATAACAAAAAGAAACAAAACCAAAATACTTTAAATATATAACAGAAACGGCACACTTTGTGCACTTTGAATACATGAACACGGAACGAACACAGCTGTCACGGATAGTACAAGGGAGGACTCAAGATGGAGGGTGAAGGAGGTTTATTATAACAACAAAAGGAACATAAAACTCACAAAAGTAATACCCACAATGGGGAAAACATTAACTAAACACTTGATATAAACCAAACCAAACCAAACCAAACCAAACCAAACCAAACCAAACCAAACCAAACCAAACCAAACCAAACCAAACCAAACCAAACCAAAGGGCAATGCACACAGCTCATGCCCACAAGGAACACATCCATGGTATGACAACGACACGACAGGACAGCAAACACACCGGGATTAAATAGGGAACACATGAGGAAGTCAACGAGTAGAAACAGCTGGGATCAATAAAGGGAAACAAGGGAACAAGATGGGAGGGGTTTCACAATCACAAAACACAACAAAGGGGCAGTGTCAGAGCTCTGTGAACCAACACACTAGAAACCCAAACTGATGTGACAGAACCCTGACAACAGCATCCACACACAACGATACATCCAGATTACGTTAACATGGGAAACACGAGAGAGTAATATACAAACATGGGATAGGAACGATCTGACACGACTAACAAGATAAGTGATTAACGAGACAGGTGAAACAAGGGCACAGAAGGATACACAGACAGGACCTGGAAGTGGAACATTACGACACTGTGAAATCTAGTTTCATTTGTGTTCTTTCAGGAAGTATGAGTTATGAGTGTTGTATGTGTTTATTATTAATGATCTATTCAATGTTTACATGTATTTTCTGTTATATTAATGTACATTATGTTATCATGTTATCATTCCCTTATTTCTTGATGCCATCGGCAAGGACTCCAGTACCATAAATAAAACACGGGTCACAATGGTGATAATTAACATTTTTTTAATCGGAAGCATCGGTATAACAGCTTGAACAGCCTCGTCTGGTCTTCAACAAACCCAGGGCACACGTCACTCCACTCTTCACCTCTCTGCACTGGCTCCCACTTGCAGATCGCATCAAATTCAAAGCACTGACACTTGCTTACAGAACTAACACAGGCTCAGTACTCTCAAACCTTCAATCGATAAATGAGCGACGACTCATGGTACCTTCAAAGAGACGCAAAAAAATCACTCTCAAGAACAATTTTGTTCACCATTCCTTGCTGGTGGAACAACCTCCCTGCCTTCATCCGGAATGCGAAATCCTTGGCAATATTCAAAAGACTGTAGCTCAATCAGTAGAGCATTGGTGCTTACAAAACCAAGCTCATGGGAGAGGAATTGATTCAATGTGTTCCTTGAATGTAATTTAAGTCACTTTGGATAAAAGTGTCTGCCAAATATAAAAATGTGAATACCCATCATGACACACACCACCTCAACTGCAGAAGAAAAAAAAATCCTCTATTCTCCAGGCTTGTACTACATGTATGTGTAATGTTTGAAACTTTGTATTTTTTGTAAGCACTCTTATGTACTTTTGCATCTTCAGGATCAATCACTTTCTGTATTCCTCAAATTGTAAGTCTCTTTGGATAAAAGCATCAACTAAATGAAAAAATGTAAATGTAAATGAAGGAGAGTTCAAATGGCTTCATGACCAATGTTATACTGTTATTGTTTAGATGTATTTACACCGCAATAACATTTGCATGAATAATGTAATGAGATTAGTGTTTTAAATGTAAAAATTTTAATAAGAAATGTTGGAATAATTGAAATAATCCTCCTCTATATATGTAACTTTTTTATGATGAAACAACAACCGCCAGTAGGTAGTCTTAATAACTAAGTTCAAGAATCAATAATCAACTAATTCGTTAGGACAGGCTGATTAATTAACAAATGAAACACCACTGTCTTGCAGGGAGACAATTGTTCTAGTTAGTTATTAGTGAAATGTGAAATATATATATATATATATATATATATATATATATATATATATATATATATATATATATATATATATATATATATATATATATATATATATATAAAAGCCAAAGTGGGACCAAATATAATATCTTTCTGAATTATTCTTGTTACAGAAAGATGTATGTCATGACTTGAGCTGAAAGGATAAATATAGCTAGGAGGAGGAGTGGTTTAAAGAAAACTGGATCATTTAAAGGGCGACAGCATGTTTACTCTCTTACCCAGTCAAGACGGCAAGTCTTTATGTACCAAGAATACAGAAAAACAGTTTTTCATTTATACATTTTAAATGAATGCGTTCCATCATCCTTTCTGAGATTAACCTGAGACAAACATGAACCTCGGTAGAAGTGATGAGAACGGATTGTTGATGAGCTCGAGTAACGGCACGGAGCGTACTGCAGACTCCAACGGAACCCCCTCGGAGAAGGTAAGCCGATTCATTCAGAAACATATTGAAGGTCAGACAGAAGAGCTCCAAACAAATCTTTATATCTTGATTCCAGCAATATTATTTTTTATCCTACACGGAGAAGACGCTGGAGCACAATGAGGTTTAAGCACTTTATTTGACTTTTATAGTTGCGCTTTTTACGTTTTTTTTTTTTTGTAGTTGTCTCCTATTATCTTATATAGGGGAGAATGGGGTAATGTGAGACATTGGGTAATGTGAGACACCCCCTGTATCTAGGCAACGGAACACATTTGTGGTCATATGACCATTATGTTTTCAAGCCCCTCTCATTTCCCCTTGGCCAGGAAGGAGTGGACCCCATGGTGCTGTGTTAAGCATGTTTTTTTCACAAAAATATGTTTTTTGCATGTAAAAGTAAATTTTCTTGCTGTCAACTTAATCAACTGTTGTGCCAAAGCAAATTGATTCAGGTAAAAAAACATATATCGTACATGTTGATGAACTACCAACATATAAAACCATGTGATGATTCTAGCTGAAGATTATCCTAAATTGCTAAGAGAGATAATTTTTTAATAAAATGTGACGGTGGGGTAAAGTGAGACAAATGCCGTGGGGTAAAGTGAGACATGAGGTACATTATATATCTTTTATTTTTAATGTCATAAACATTGTAGAAAAGCCATCATGCCAAGACAATACACCAGGAAGACAACCTGGGGCAAAACGCCCGTCAAGGAGATGGAGAGTGCAGCCGCTGAGGTCAAGGAAAGAAAGAAGTCTATAAGTCTATGGGAATGCCACACCTCCTATGTTTATCTTCCCTAGAGTGAAGTTTAAGCACCTCCAGGAGCCAAAGGTACCCATGCTGTTAATCCTGGATGATTTTAAGGCTCACATCTCACTTAAGGCAGTAGAAATAGCAACGAGCAACAACACTGTTCTGCTCATCCTCCCACCCCACTCATCCCATCGTATGCAGCCTCTCGACGTGAATGTGTTTGGCCCTTTCAAGACCCAATACAGCCGAGCTCTTGATGGGTGGATAAGATCCAACCCTGGCAAAACAGTCTCGATCTACTAGATTGCAGGACTTTTGAATGAGACCTTCATGTCAGCAGTGATGCCATGCAACATCACTGCTGGATTTAGGTCCTCTGGGATTTTCCCATATAATCGAGAAATTTTCCCTGATGAAGCGGTTGCACCATCCATGGTGTCAGACCGGCCAAACCCTGAGCTTCAGCCTGCCATTGCAGATGATCCGAATGGTCCACCCGCAGCAGATAATGCACTTGCTGATGCTAATGGCACATCCACATGGATGTACCTCATGTTCCCAGCCGACCTGTCTCCTTGTCACACCCTACCAACCCCAGAACACAAACCAAACGAAAGTGTGTGAAGACAACCATCCTACCTGATGAAGAATCTGAGAATTCTCTCAGTTTGAATTGAAGCAAATTTGAATTGAATTGGCTTATAAAGAAAGACAAAAGAAACTGTCAAGGAAAAGCAAAAAAATAGCAAAGTTGTGTTGTTATGGTAGTTTCAGAGTGGAAATAGTAAGTGGTTCACTTTACCCCCTTGATTTTTCTGGTCTGTCTCAGTTTACCCCTTAGCTGGGGTAAAGTGAGACACAAGACCACTTTTTTTAAAACACTCTAACACTTTTCACTAACCTTCGTCCTAAATGCATTCTGATAATTTAAATTGCTAGGAAACATCCTGAATTTATGGGAAATGTGTAAATTTTATTGATATATAATTTTAGCTTGCTTAGAGGGGAGCAAATGTAAAAAATGTCTCACTTTACCCCATTCTCCCCTATAGTGTCTTCAAACGTGTGTCTAGAACGCAGATGTGATAACTATTAGCCCACTAACATTTAAAAGTAATTACTAATTTGATTGCAATGACAATTTAACTCGTAGAAATCGTAAATCGCCATCACAATTTTATAATTTTACTTTTAGAATCAACGTGTAATTACATAATATATTCAACTTACATTTGATTGGTTATTTCGATTACATACATTCAAACGCTTGTCAAATCTTCAAATTGAATTATTGCAGTACGTAGTAGTGGTATAGCCGGACATTTACACTTCAAAGACAGGAAGTCGAAGACCCTTTGCGACCTGATTAGTTTCTGGAAATAAAATGTATGAAAGCAAATCTTTCATTACAAACATTAAAAAATATGCTATTTGTGCGATGGCTTGGATCTGAAACCAGCTCACAAATGATCGGTGTAGACATTAAACAATGCCCTTAGAAATATTGAAAGCATGTTGAGGTTTCGAGCAAATAGTAATCCCTAGTTGAAAGTTTTATATCTGCACGAATATCTAATTTCACTGATTTTTCCCCCCACATGAAATAAACAAAGCAGCCTGGTCTCAATGTTAATTGATATCAATACATAACATTTATAGGTACAAAGCGTAATTTATTTTTATTTTTTATAGATGCTGAAGCATACAATATTGACTTATTGACACAAAATTCGGTGGCCCATCTTCACTGCTAACCCTGTACTGTTCTGTTTGTTGATGATTTAAATTTTAAGCTCGCTGATATCTCACCCCATATCTTGTCAGAATTTCGTACCTCAGGACGGTGTTCAGCTTCATGGTATTCGCACCTGGGAACAACTGCTGAAGAAACAGACAATATGCTCTCACATAAGCGTCATAATTTGCTGTCACTACGCAATGCAGGCGGGTCCTCATCTGTATACCTATTATGCAGAAATCAGGTGGCATGACAGATTATAAATGATCGAAAAGTAATCAAATCGTGGTTGAAGAAGAGGCTTTTCTGGTAAATGCAATTACCATGAATCGGAAGTTCTGTCTACACTTCAATAAAAAGCCAAAAAATGTAAGTCTTAACAAGACTAGATTGGACTGGACACGCAACGAGCGATAACGAAGCAGCACAGGACAGCAAATATAAGGAGAGTAAATTGGGAACAGACATGGCAAGTAGATGAAGGAGAACATGTGTGGCAAATCAAACCAATAATGAGGAAACAAGACAGGTGGGGTTACACAATAGACAGGAGAAAAGATGACACGAACACGCAGCCAATGAGAACACCCATAAGTCAAGTCAAGTCAAGGCACCTTTACTTATATAGCGCTTTTTACAATACAGATTGTTTCAAAGCAGCTTTACAGTGGTCACATGAAAACATTATAAACAAAGTTTGTTTGGCTGAATGGCAGCCTTAAAAGAGCAGGCGGATTAATACAATTGATGAATATTAAGTGTTAAGTTTTGATTATTGATTATTATATTGATAATTCAAATCTAATATTAAGTCTAATTTGGTCCGATTGGAGATGGGTTCATGATCTACACAGGGGAGGGTCTAGTAGAGTCACAGTCTCAGCAGACACTTCAGGGCAGTGCTGTACTCGTGTCCAGGTGCAGGTCCTTAATCTGATCTGGATACGGCCGGATCCGGCTGACCATGGAAACCTCGGAATAAACAGAGAATAATATCAGCGTAGATGCCATTCTTCTTCTGATGTATCAAGTACATCAGATGTTATGGGAATGTTCCCAGCTGACCTAAATTATGCAGCCTAACTATCATTTTACATGATTTGGATTAAAAATTTATGTATAATGTGTTATGTGTATGCCAGGTTGAAGAGATGTGTTTTTAGTCTAGATTTAAACTGACAGAGTGTGTCTGCTTCCCGAACTGTAATAGGAAGACTGTTCCAGAGTTTAGGAGCTAAATAGGAAAAAGATCGACCGCCAGCAGTTGACTTTGATATTATTATTCTAGGTATTACAAGCTGTTCAGTATTTTGGGATCGCAATAGACGTGAAGGACTATAATGTGTTAAGAGATTGCTCAAGTACTGTGGAGCTAAACCATTTAATGATTTGTAAGTAATTAGCAAGATTTTAAAATGTATTCGGTGATTAATAGGAAGCCAGTGCAGATTTGACAGAACTGGGGTAATATGCTCATACTTCCTGGTTCTAGTAAGAACTCAATAATCTAGCCTTGAACTCATGAACACATGAACTAACTTTTCCGCATTTGTCTTTGAGAGCATATGTCGCAATTTAGATATATTTTTTAAGATGGAAGAATGCCGTTTTACAGATGCTAGAGACGTGGCTTTCAAATGAAAGATTGGTATCAAAGAGCACACCCAGGTTTCTAACTGACGACGAAGACTTGACAGAGCAGCCAGAGTGTTAGGCAGTAGTCTAGATTATTACGTGCGGAACTTTTTGGTTTAATAATTAGAATCTCAGTTTTTTCAGAATTAAGCAGTAGAAAGTAGAAAGTCATCCAATTTTTTATATCAGTTATGCATTCTGTTAATTAAGTGAATTGGTACGTTTCATCAGGATGAGAAGAAATATAGAGCTGAGTATCATCAGCGTAACAGTGAAAGCTAATGCCATGCTTCCTAATAATTGCACCCAAAGGAAGCACGTACAGGGTGAAAAGCAATGGTCCTTGTACTGAACCTTGAAGAACTCCATACTGAACCCGTGATCGATATGACATCTCCTCATTTACTGCTACAAACTGATAACGGTCAGATAAGTATGATTTGAACCAGGCTAATGCAACTACACTAAAGCCAACATAGTTTTCAAGTCTATTTAGAAGGATTTTGTGGTCGATTGTATCAAATGCAGCACTAAGGTAACACTAACTGAGAGATACAACCACGATCTGATGATAAGAGCAAATCATTTGTAACTTTAATGAGAGCAGTCTCAGTACTATGATATGGTCTAAATCCTGACTGGAAATCCTCGTAGATGCTGTTTCTTTCTAGAAAGGAACATAGTTGTGAAGATATTGCCTTTTCTAGAATTTTTTACAAAAAAGGTAGATTTGATATCGGCCTGTAATTAACTAATTCTGTAGGATCAAGTTGTGGTTTTTTAATAAGCGGTTTAATCACGACTAGTTTAAAGGTTTTTGGTGCGTTATACATTACGATGTACTCATTGTATAATCGCGAATTATATTTCAAATTAGACCTTTGAGTAGTACTGATGGTGTTACTATAAATTACAGCAACACCTCCTCCTTTACCTTTCAGACGAGCATTACTCATACATTGCTCATGTTTATAACAGTAATCTTGAGGGGTGGACTCATTTAAAGTAATGTAACCGTCTGGTTTTGTAGTGGGTACAAAATGTGAGTGTGAGAGTGTTTTCAATTACAAAATGTGAGTGTAAGAGTATTTTCAATTAATGTAAATTATATTTACTGTGTACATTACTCATCCTATAGGATGAATGGTGATTGACTACTTTGGCCTAGTTTTCTGAGCAACTGGTTGTTTGATTGATTTTCCTCTCCTGTATCGTTCACCTGAAGGGGGAGGGGCGCGCTGCACACTTAATACAGAGACTCTGGTGAAGCAGCAGCAGCGTCCCCGTGTCCTGTTTATTCATTTCTAAACTATTTCCCCCTCATCAGGCGGTGAGGGTACAACAGTTTTAGCCAGGTTTCTGTCAAACACAGCACATCTAGTTTATGATCTGTAATCATATCATTTACAATAAGTGCTTTTGAGGAAAGCTAATTTTTGTATTTGCTAATTCGGGGAACAGACACAGTCTCTATAGGATGATATCTAGGTGAAAGAGTCTCTATGTGTTGGAATTTATCTGACCTCTGTGACGTGAGACAGCTAGCAATAAGCCACGTATCCAACAAGATGACTAGAAAACATGCAATGATAGTTCATAGTAAACAGTTCACGTGCTTCATAGGATAAATATGGTATTACTCTCCTCATTGCACTTGCACATGAATATCATTTAAAATAATATTACTTTTTTTCATAATGGTAGACTCCTGTCGCGTCTGTCAACCGGGCTCCTCTGTGTCTTCCAGATCCTTCCCCCTCCTGTCTTAATTACCCTGTTAATCATGACAGCTGTTTCCCATTCAGAGTTTGACAAATCCACTAATGTGATAAAACTCAGTTATTCTGAAGAGTTAGATTCTTCAGATTCTAACAGAGCTACACGCGTAAATACGGGTACCCGCGAGCTCATTTTAATCACTCGCGCGGCGTGTAGTGATGGCAAAATGAAGCCCCTTGAAGCAGTGAAGCCCTGCAGGGAAATGCTTCACACACACATAGGGGCTTCAAGATTATTAATTTGCTCGACTACCCCATCATGTGGACAGAAAAATGTATAACATGCTAAAAATAAAATTGTGGGATGTGAATCATGCTCTGAATTTTATCATGCTCTGAGTTTTAACATGAATTGTTTTGTGTTACTTTGTTTTTGCTTATGCAACAAGTGAAAATGTTAAATAAGGAGGTAAAATAAAGAGTTTATTCATTTTTATTTAAAAACAATTTTTTCCACTATGGCTTTCAAAGTCTAAAAAAATATAATTTATTGAATTGAAAAGTATTGAAATGTGATAAAGTGCTCAGCCAAGTCAACCTTCTCAGCTAAATTGAATTGCATATGTAAGAGTTAAAAAAAACTACTATACAGTGTAGTGTGGGGCTATGAATATAAATGGGCTACCTGAGCCAGGTTCAACCTGGTTGGTCTCCTCGTTGCCATGCAAGACTCTAAAGTGCCTTAGCATAGTTGAGCTGTTATTATTATAACTTAGCTCCTTGGAACACATCAGATGCTTCAGCTACAAGTATTCAGAAAAGTTGTCACATTTTATTTTATTCATTAATGGAATCTATTACACAGTAATTGCAGGTGCCTTGCATTCTTAGGTGAGATCAACTCAAAGTGCTCCCAAACAGGGAAAATCTCCTCTTTCTTGCTGGTTCCATCGCAAAAAGAAGCTCGAATCGAATGCCAAAAACAGCGCAATAAAGGGACCCAAAAACACAAAAAGCGAGGGGCAATATATAGTGTTTCACTGCCGCTTTTACTTCGAGCTGCACTCAAACCTAGCGAATCCTTTCCTGAAGCAGTCACGTGGTACACCCGCTACGCGGGGCTTCAAACGTCAGCACTTACGTCAGCAACACACTCATCGACCCGCGGTTCAAGAACCACTCATCTAGATTACTCGGCACACGCTTCAGGGATTCGACCCGAGAAGCACATCACTAGCGGCGTGACATCTAATCTGCGCGCGCGCGAACATCAACCTCTCTCTACGGCTGTTTTTTGCTCGCGCGAGCATTTTTATGCTCACAGGACGCCTGTGATTGTCAATCTAGAGCTGAGGTAAAGATATGATTCAGTCACATTGCGTTTTATGGTTTTTCTGTCGATTAAATTGTATTAATATTGTTTTGTTGTAATTTCACGTGTCCCAGTCGAGTAATTTAAGACCAAACTATACTTTATATAGGTTTTCTAGGATTTATTAAAAAGTAAATGCACAGGTACGACCTTCTGAATAGAAGTTGTATGCTATAATATTTGACCCAATCTTAAGAATTCTTCATGGATTTGTCAATAGACAATGAGCACAATAGATCTGTTTTACAAAAAAAAATCTACTTCTCGTGTACTTGTTTACGAGATATATATGCGTGTCATTCTTCCTTTAAATGCCAAATCTTCCTTTATAAAGAGCTATAACTCGTAGTATGTTAACTATTCAACTCTGTAGCAATCACAAGAAAAGTTTTAAATCATCATAGATAATTATGTTTGGCAATCTATAGGGTGTAACATCAATATCACAGATTGGTTTGGCGATATTCCTATGTATAACTACAGAGCAGCTATGCGTAAAATTAATCATTTTAATGTTTATTGAAACATTTAATTATTATAGAGGGTGGAATGAACGACCAGCAGTGGTGTTTTATTAATTTAAGTTATACTTGTTTCAACCTATTATCAGGATTGTCAGCAATAAAGTTGTACAATTCTGAAGTTTATGAAAAGCGGTGCTATATTTACAAGATAAAAATGTTTGTTGTCTAAAGAAAAATCAATAGGCGTTTTGATGGTAACAAATTGAAGTTGATAAACTTTAGCAGACAGTTAGATCTAACTCAATGTTACATATACTAAGTTACACTAAAAATAATTTGTGTTTAGTAACATTATCTGTATTCTCAGTTGAAATGCAGGGCGAGTGCTTTATGTGAAGGGTGAGTAAGTTTTTAGGGTCATTTGTCCTGCAGGGCGAGTGACCCTGGAATACCGTATTTTCCTGCATATAATCCGCAGACGCAGATAATCCGCACCCTCATATATCCCGCGGGTTTTGGGGGTTTGTGCATAGGCGGAGTTTCACTTTTGTGCTTGGGGGGGCACCTACCAGGCCAGCAGACCACGAGCTCAGATTTTTTTTTATATCATATTTACATATCATTCATTCTACATATAAAATACATTTACAATGACTTTATACCAGTGCTTCTCAATTATTTTCGGTCACGCCCCCCTAGGAAGAGGTAAACATTTTGCGCGCGAAGAGCAAATTGAGTGGTTCCCCCTTCCCCCATTTTGGAACTTTCGCCTTATTGTTTCCATGGCAACGCGTCATGCTTGTCACCTGACATACCGCAGTCACAAAAAGCGCTGTAAAATAGATAATTCAAAATAGTCACAAACTTGGCTCAACTTGTTGAAACCTAAAATAAATCTTATGTTGTTGAAAACACTGAATTGTTGTGATAAATGACAAGCACTTAGCTCATCTTTTTTTTGGATCAGTGCCAGATATCGCGTGAAAACACCTGTGAATTTAGTGGTTGATCACGTGACACATATGAATGCCTGTGTGATCGTACAAGTCAAGGGACGAGGAGACGGTTATCTGAACTTCATATCTGCTGCTCTTGTTTAGTGCAAGAAAACATACTCCCTGGGAAGAATAGCGAATAGAACAGACCAGGGGCGTAGCCAGAATTGTATTTTTGCGGGGGCCCAGCTTAAAATGAGGGGACCTAAGCATAACGTAATCGGCAGGATTCGAACCCGCGTGGAGAAACCCCAATGGAATTCTAGTCCATCGCCTTAAACTCTCAGCCAAGACTAGTTGTGTTGCAACATGCAGCGCGCTATTCTTGACTTTGGGGGTGCGTTGCGATTGTCTTGTATGGCGGCGATATGTGTTTTCACTTTAGTTTTCACAGTCGTGATTTTAAACAATTGAAAATCTGAGGGGGCCACACATGTAAATGAGGGGGCCCAGGCCCACCCAGGCCCCCCCGTGGCTACGCCACTGGAACAGACTCTTTATAGTTGCTGTTTTGTTTTGCATCGGCAGTGATAGGGTTAACACGGGGAGTTCAGAAGTGAAAAAAAAAAACAGCGAGTGTGTTAGACAGGTGCGCTTGTTACAGTGTGTTCTTCATTACGATTAAAGTTCATAAACAGAGCCTCCCTTGACCTGTCATAGAACTACTTCAGACATTACAATATCTTACCAAATGCAGAAGAAGCCGCCTCTTTTTCCGAGATGCGTAGATGTCCACTGTCTTCTCTTCTGATAGATTTGACACTTTTAGTAGTGGATTTATAAAAAAAACGACGAATGTCCATTTTGTTTATTCAGCGTGTAAAACAGAACGAGAAGAGCGTCCACTCACGTACCGCGATACTTTGAGATTCGCAAATCGCGGGAGAATGAATAAAGCTACAGTAATAAAAAATAAATACAGTAAGTAATTAATTAGCCATATCTTACTCATTCTATACACAGAACTAATAAGATAAGACAAATAAAACGAGAAAATATGAATTCTGTAATAACAAAAAAAAATTCTAAGCACAAGGCAGGCCTGGGGTGCCCCCCCCAGCCCCCCCCCAAACTCCGCCTATGGGTTTGTGTAAAAAATCGTTGGTATAATCCACACCCTCAGATATCCCGCACCCATGATGAATTTTTTTTTTGTGCAAGTTCACGATTCGAATTTCGAATGTTGCTCGCATGATGTCAATTATCCATAACTGTTCAGGCTCGGTACACAGTGCTTGTGCGCGAAATTCAAACAATAAGGAAACAAACACAAGTCAAAATCAGAAGAAAATTAAATGCTTCTCCCCCTGGAAGCATGTTGATCGGATGAGAAGAGCACGCTATCATGGCAGCACAGCCAATGACGTCTTCTTGCATGATTGACAGATCAGAAAGCCTATCAGCGCCAGCTATCAGAGTGATAGACAGCCAATCACGTCTTCTTGCATGATTGACAGACGTGATTATCAGCGCCAGCTGTAAGACTGGCAGTACAGAGGCAGACAACCCGTGCAAGACAGAAAAACAGAAAGAAAATACTGCAAAAATGTTTTTATATTGAAATATTTTTACGTGTAAAAAAATGGTGATATAATCCGCACCCTTATATATCCCGCACCCCCCCTGCGGGGTTTGTAAAATCTGGTATAATCCGCGGGATATATGCGGGAAAATACGGTAATTCATCGAGGCCTGCCATTTCCTCATGTACTTAAACCCTCATGTTACCCCTGGTCTTCGTCGGTAATTGGGCTTGCGTTACTTGGATGTCAGTCGTGTGTGGATGTTACCTCCTATGCTCCTTGTCTAGAGTTTTTCACCATTGCGTGCCTCTTCTGTTCTCTTTAAAGTGTTTTGTTTCCGTTAATAAAGTTCAAGTGTTCCACAGTGCTGCTGCCTCGTCCTTCTCCGCATCACACACCAACAGCCATATAACAGCTTAATAATGGCGTTCATCAAATATATTCCTGTATGTTGTGTATACAATACACAGAAAAAAAATATTGGTTCTTTAGCGGTTCTTTGGGTTGGTGAAGGTGCTATATAGCACCGTAACCATAAAAAGAACCTGTTAAGCCCAGCGTGGTTCTTCAGCGGTTCTTTGGGGGATTAGGTGCTATATAGCACCACTGTCATACAAATAACTCGTTAAGCCCCTGTATAGTTCTTTAAAGGTTCTTTGACTCTCTCTTAGTCTCTTAGTTTAGTTGAGAAAATAATTAAAAACGCTTTTAAAATACAGTGTATTTCATGAAGATAATGTGGTTGTTAACCTTAACCCCCAACCTCCCCCCCCAAGGCCCCCCTATAGGATATATTATATATTTCTCCTTTTATATTTAGATAATTTGTGCTTTAAAAATGTGTCAAGAAATTACTGTTGAATTCTGTAATTTTGAAAATTAAAAAAAAAAAAAGAAAAGAAAACCTGCTTTTAATCAGTATTCAGTTCACGTGCTCGCGCGGTAGCTCGGCGTCGTTGGACTGTTCAAATAACAGCGGGACAACGCAAGTACTCAGAGAGAAACAAGACATTTTTCAAGGTGAGTGTCATAGCGTCAACTTTCACACAAGTAGGTTATTATTGACTTTTAGATACTTGTCGGGGGGGGTTAACCAAACATACTGAAACGCCTTTGTCTCTAATCGACAACGCTTGAGAGGGGTGAGTAAACGTTGAGGGGATTGAATATTTGTTGCTTTACAAAGACTGAACTGTAATGGGGGACGTTATTTTCCTGACTATCTTTGTTATACGTTATGTTACATATCTAACGTTATAGTTTATAATACTCCCTTTTAATCTCTTTTATATCGCTGATAGTTAGTGGTGTAACGGATGACCGTTATTTAACGTTCACTCCAACTGTTGTTTCCCCAGTGGCGGCTTTACAGATGCAGCGTTACCATGGAGACGGTGCGGCCTATTGTAAGTGTAAGACGAGACACTACATGTGAATAGAATAAAAAATGTGACTAATAGATATCACTATTACATTTTGCATTAAGACAAAACATTTTTTTTTTTGTATTACAGGTTTTCCAAAGTCAAACTTTGTTGGAAGTTTAAAGTTTTGAGAAGCTTTTCCCTGACAAACTTCACCTTGACCTTGTGCTGAGGATCCACCTATTAAAGAAAGTATTAACTTGTTTTGTGTGCAGGCCTTATTTAAACATTGCATGGAATAGTTAACTAGCACAGGCTTTAATTTCACTGATCGCTTTAGCATTGAGAGCCGTAGCGCTGTGCTGCATCCTTTCTCCAGGCTCCTGTACATTTCTGTTTTCCTGTACATCCTTGATAAATGTCATTTTCAAATATAGGAAGCTCATAGTATAATCATGTTCTACTGAGGAAATGGTAAACCGAGATACTGGTTTGTGTAAGTTGCACAGTTAAAAGTATTACTGGCTGGAAAGTCGTACCTTTTACTGTGAGCTTCCTATTTTAGAAAAGGACATTAATCCAATGAGGCAACAATCTAGATACAAGTTTGGTTTGAGGATGTATCTCAATACTAAAGCGATCAGCAGTCAACGTCATGCCAGTCCCCATTTGTAACAATTTAACTCAATGTGTTGATGCAGGAGAAGACGAACAAAGCATCAGGGAACATCTGCGAGTATTGAAGGACGAAACAGAGAAGCTTCGACCAAACATAGAGCTGCTCAAAGAAAGGATGCTGCTAATACAATGCAGAGAAACTTTGTGTCCAACCACATCACAGAGAAAACTCTCAGTTCCTATATTTCACTGGCCACAATGGTAAGTACAGTAGTGTGTTATTTGCCTCATTTAATTGAATGATTTATGTATTAAAATATAGTCATGTCTCTTCTACTTTGCCTTCATCTTAACGTTAGTTCCTCTGGGATCTGAGAGTCCTCACCAATGTTGATGTGGACAAATTCTCACTCTGCTGTCTGAAACGCCACCATGTTTCAAGAGTCCCCTGAAGGAGAAATTCAGGTGCTGTGAAGATGGCAGACTTAAAAAAGGTAATTAAATCTCCAAAGCACCACTTATTGACACCCTAACGATCTGCCTGAGATCATACCTTTCATCCTTCCTGCAAGTATCTGTCTTACACACAGTAATGAATGTTTAAAAAGTATTAAAGTATTGGGTAAAAGTATCCACCATGTTGTTTTAACCTAATGAAGTTTAGTTTAAAGGCCTACAGTTGGAAGCAGCTTTTCTGTAGGTAAAGGTACAGTAGTTATAATAAATGTAACTCATAAGGTTTGCCTTTCAAATAAATCTGAGAAGATGATTAATGTTATTATCCCCTCTCCTCCAGGTGCTCAGACCAGCCCTCCTGACATCCCAACACCTCAGATGTGCTTTAAGGCTGCAGGGGATCCCATACAGTACGACAACATTGTGCTCACATGATGGCCTGTTAATCACAGAGGAGAGCGAGCACATCTCAATGACACAATCCTCCTGTTTGTATATGTTGAGTTTGGAATCCAGTGTCCTGAAGGACGGAAAAAGACTGGCCTTTTTGAAGCATGTCTTTTTGAAATTGGAAGGATGCAATCTGACTTCCTGTCCCTGTAAAAAGGTCTCAATCTCAACTCAATCTGTGAGTAGACTTTAGGAGTCAATATTCTCTCTTTTTTGGCCTTCACTTTTACACATTTGAAGCTAGTTGAGTTGCATTATTGTGTACGTGAATAAAAGGAGTATATTGTGATGTATATGTATATTACTTGTCAAACTTGACTGATTTTATTTACTGCTGAAATAAATAAATTAAAAGGTTTTGAAAGTGTAATGTGTTTTGTTTCTCAGTTAATTTTGATTATCATTCATCTTTTAAGTGAAAGTGTCATTTAGAAGCATATTCGTATCTGGCATATAATCGGATAATGGGCCCTACTAGATAAAAAAAAAAAATATATGGCAGTTTTAATGGTTCTGTATAGCACCATTTGACAAAGGTGCTGTATAGCACTAAAAGTGGTTCTTTGGCTCGTAATCGTAGGGGAACCATTTATAGTGCTATATAGCACCAATCTGTAAAGGTACTATACAGCACCATTGTCAAATTCCAAAAATGGTGCTAAATGGCACTAAAAGTGGTTCTTCGGCTCGCAATCATGGGGAACCATTTTAAGTGCTATTTAGCACCATTTTGATGGTGCTATGTAGCACCATTTGACAATGGTGCTGTATAGTACCTTTTAAAGATTGGTGCTACATAGCGCTAAAAATGGTTCCCCTATGATTACGAGCCAAAGAACCACTTTTAGTGCTATATAGCACCATTTGTTTTTAGAGTGTAGGCTATTGTAACAGAGGACTCACAGGCAGGGATCCAATCGCAATGTCTTTATTAAGAATGGTCGTACAGTCAGGGGGTCAGGGCAAAACAGAGAGCAATCGTGGTCAGTAATCCAAGCAGGGGTCAGGAAGGCAGGCAGAACAGATACAGAAACGTGGTACAGGCGGTGGTCAAGACGGGCAGCAGACAATCATAGGCGTTAATCCAGGCACAGGTCGGGGCAGGCAGAGAAGGATCAGAAACAGGCAAACAGGCAAAACTGGTAGCGGGCAGACACAGACAGGAATGATAAACGCTTGGAATGACTGCAATGGCAAATCGAGACTTCGCCGTGATTGTCAGAATGAAACAGTCTTTTATGGTCCAGGTAATGTATCACAGGTGGTGTGGCAAACAATGATGATGGAGTTCAGGTGTGTGTGTGTAATCAGTCCAGTGTGATGGTTGCTGGGAAATGTAGTGTGTAGTGAAGTGTCAGTATAAGTGAGAGCTCCTTCTGGTGGCCAGGGAGGGGAGCGCAGAGCTCATATTCATAACAGCTATATATGACGCAAATACAATGAATTGTTCAATTTTCAATGAACAATAGTGCTTCTTGAAAGTGGTAGGCCAATGTCAATCATGTTAATTACGTCTTTAAAATATATATTAAACAAATTATTAATCACTTCAGAGAAAACTGACCCTTAAAAAGCAAGGATGTAAATAAACCTTGGACATTTTTTTTAACTAATTGCTATTTTCCAACACATAAGGGCCCCAAAAGCATTGCTGTTATTTATTTATTTATTCTTTCTTTTTTGGAGTTTTTTGAGGAAGTGCATTGGTAGGGAGGTCCTTTATGAAAACTGTTTTTATAATTACTACTACAGTAATACCTCGGTTTACGAGCATGGAGGGTCGAATCGGTGTACGAGCATTGTATCGGTGTACGAGAAACATTTTCCCTCACCCACGTGCATTTTTTGTGTTGAAAATGTCCTAATGCTCAGCATGGTCGTGCGCATTTTTACTAGAAATATCCTAAACACAGCCTCTCAGAACAGTCACGTGGTTCCAACCCCTTTATCATCCCTTAACTCATTCATTCTCTCAGCATCGCTTGGTTTGGCTGCATCATTCACCACAGTGCATACTTTTATAAGTGATTTACAGAGGTTTTACCTCCTGTTATAAACATTAATTAATTGTGATCGCTATTGTTCACGTAGTGAAATATACACGTACATTACCTCTAAGCAGTAAACTGTCAGGATTCATGAATTCATTGTCTCCTAGTTCTGCCTGAGTGTGTATGACAGACCAGATCAATCTGTGTTGAAGCGCCCTCAGGCTCCACCCCCAACACTCACTCAATGCATGAGAATTAGATGAGGGGAGTTGCTGGTTGTAGCAGTTTGTTTAAAATAGTCTGAACTGGATTGTTAAAAAGTATGTGCTTAAAACTTTAAGCTACGTTTTGGTTTGGTAAACCAAACAACCAAGGGGTTGTATTATTTATATTTATTTTTTTTATTAAAGAAACGTTATCACTTTCATTTAAAGAAAGTTTTTTCATACACACATACAATACTTCCACATACAACATTAAAACCTTTTAGGTCAAAAGATCATGACCTTTTACACCCAACTTAAGCTCGAATGTATTTTTGGAATCAACATCCCTTGAGTTTGGGTTAATCTATTAAAGAGTTCAGGGTATGTTTGACAGTAAGATAGGCCTTGCTTTCTGGAATACCCCCTGGAAACCGTGTGAGGTGGCATTGTTTAAATTTATAGCAACTAAATGTCATGACTAAATGTCTGTGTCTATGAAAATATAAGTAAATGTTTGAGTGTTCCATAAAAAAAAAAACATAAAATAAAACACATACATAAAAATACATACAAATACTCATGAGATCATGATGAAATAAAAACAAATTAAAGCAAACATAGTATTAAGTAATGTAAATGCTAAACAACATTAGAATGTCTACACCATTTATTTTACATGACAGATTTTTCTACTTGGGAAGTCTATCTCAAGTCTCTCTCTCTCTCTCTCTCTCTCTCTCTCTAGCTGATGCGTCTGAAACGCTCACTCACATTTATGCGGAGTAAAAGCGTGGAGAATTTCTTCCAGCGTTCTCAGAATGATGCTTATCTACCAACAGAATTTTTCTTTAAAGCCCTTCCACCTTCCCCTCACCTGTTGACTGAGCCAGCAAATGGTAGCAATAATACTGCTCTGTGCTCCCCCAGTATCAGCAGTAGCAGTGCTCCCTCAAAGCCACCCCCATCTGGCGTGCAGCCACCATCAGTACAAGTGCACTGCTTTCTGGTGTATGTGTTCCGTCGACCAACCAGCTGCAATCTGTGCAAACAAATTATTCCAGGTAAGCATGGAATAGAATGTTTCTGTATTTTTTTACACTTCTGTCCTCTTTTTAGGGACCCTCATTTATGGAAGAAAAAATTAATCCCATATGTGAAGTCAAGTCACCTTTTGTCAGGGTTCTGTCACATTCGGACTAGTAATTTCTTGGTTTTGTGGCAGAGGACTGAAACTAGTGCTCGTTTGCTCTGTCCTGTCCTGAGCGTGCGTGGTTTCCAGTTTCACTCAGGCTGCGCGCTCACTTGTCCATATGAGTTATGTTCTGTGTAGCATGCTGTTTTCAATGGTCGCGTGGTGTCATGTCATGTTTTGTACTGCATTGCGTGCAGCTTGTGTTTTCACCAGCTGCGTGTTTTCATGTCATCTTGTGTTTACATGCAGCTTGTGATTGTTCTCATTGGCTGCGCGTTTTCATGTCATCTTGTGTAGACATGCAGCTTGTGATTGTTCTCATTGGCTGCGTGTTCATGTAATGTTTTTGTCTTAGCAAATAGCTTGTCATGTGTGTTTCTTGTGCTCTTGTATTGTGCTCTCCTCTCTATTGTGTAACCCCGCCCATCTTGTTTCCTCATTATTGGTTTGATTTGCCCCACACGTTGATTTGTCAAACCGTTTTTGATAAAATTGCGAACAAATTTGACAAAAAATGGCCGCCAAAATGAAAGCAAGGCTAAATGTCGGCAACACATTAGCGTATTCTGACCAAACTTTCTGTGTGTTTTGTGAAATCATGATCTGAGGCTACCTGCAGAGGTTTGGCGCAGTGCCCCCTTTAGATTCAGTGCATCATGTCCTCATAGAGGTACTAATAAAATATTATATTTATTTGCAGAGAGAGCAATAGAGAAAGGCTTACTGTGTAGTTCTGTAGATGGTCAGTATGGTGGAGATCGGCTTCTGAACGGTTTTGAAAAAAGAAGTGGGCAGTGTGTCAAGGGCACAGTTTGATGTTTTAAGGTGATGTACTTTTTCTTGCAAAGATCAATTTCTTCTAAATCAGACATAATAACTGTGTTCTAAGGTTGTGCTCTGATCTGGAGTGGGGGTTCAATCTTCAAATGGCTGGAAGGAGCTGCCAGTGACTGGTTACGTGACTGACTACTGGCTAGTGGCAGCTGTCAGTCTTATTCTGGTGGGTCATGTGACCAGTCACTGGCTGGTGACAGCTGTCAGTCTGCCTTGGCAAGTAATTTAAGGAAATACTGAGTTTTGGCAAATTTTGTGTTTTCTATTATGCCCTATCAAGCTTGGGGAATTGCATTAATTTATTGGTATGCATATGATTATGTTCTTAAACATGACTAGTATTTTTGATCATTTGATTATTACTGGTTGCTTAATGAGCTGCCGCTACATTCAGCTGAAGCAGCGAGTAAGCCTTTCTCTATTGCTCTCTCTGCAAATAAATATAATGTTTTATTATTATGAGTACTCTTATGAATCTATTTTTTCATATAATGGCTGTTTTAAGGGAGTTTATGCCAGATAAAGCGATCAAATGACTGTGATTACAACTGGTAGCTTAGCTACGCATCGCTGACACGTCCTCCAGTCAGTGGCTGATGAGCAGCGAGTGCAATGTGTTCTTTATTGCTCGCTCTATGAACAAATATGTGTTAGGTATTTATGGTAAAAAATCCATAAATTTGTATTATTGCTTTGTAAACATTTTGAAAAACACTTTTCCAGTTTTTATTTTCTTGTTTCTTTGTGAATATAGAAAAAGTAAATAAATAAAAAATTACAAACTGTAGTTGATTCCAATACAATTTATTACAATTACGACACATACTAATAATTATATAATTACCGTATTTATTCGAGTATAACGCGCAACATTTTCTACCAAAAAAATCAATCAAAGTTAGGGATGCACGAGGGCTGGGCTGGGGTGAGGTGGGGTTTGTTTTGACGTCCGGTCCATTGAGGGCGCCGGCGAATTGTGAGTTCGCGCTGCGCATTTTACAGGCTGTTTAAGTAGCAATATATGCATAAAATAAAAGGCAGACTCGTGAGTGCAATTCAGCCACTGTATTCAAACATAAACCGCGGCAACAACTGCAACATAGCCCAAAGCAATCGATTGCCGATTGCATGATACATTACATCCTGTAACACAGGCTGCAGCCTCTCACTGTACTTGAGGGCGAAGAAAAAAGAACGTCCCTCGCCGCTTCATTTCCTCACCCACACGTTACGGAGAAGACAGGCAGTTTGTGTTTTTTGTGAAGACAGGCATCAGCAATAAAATGGATGGCACAGAAGACGACCTACTGTGGAATTCAGATGCAGAAGAAAGCGAAGAAACCGGAAAAACAGATGTTCCTGCCAACTGGGACACGGTGTATGTTAATTAAAAAATTAACTCCAGAAGAATGGGAGCAACTCTTTACTGTCTCTAATGAGGAATCTGACGTCGAAGGATTTTAAATAAATATTTTTACCGGTAATTCTCTTTCGGTATTGTGTTCATTAGTTTATGTTGTCAATAAATATATGTTATATATGTTATATAAGTTATATATGTTATATAAGTATATGTTATACAATAAATAAATGTTTTTTATCATGGCTGCACGTGTTCAACAACGTTTTTTGTCAATTACAATGCTTGGTGTGAAACAAAATTTTATACCGATTTTTTATCGAAAATTAGGGGTGCGCGTTATACACGTGTGCGCGATATACTCGAATAAATACGGTATACATGTACAATTGCAGAAAGAGCAATAGGGAATGCGCTGCACTTACTGCTCATCAGCCACTGACTGGAGGACGCATCAGTGATGCGTAGGTAAGCTTCCAGTTGTAATCACAGTCATTTGAGCGCTTTATGTGGCATAAATTCCCCTTAAACAGCCACGATCAAATTCTCAAAAATACTAATTATGTTTAAGAACATAATGAGTAATTTGACAGCATGGACATAAAGTAATGTAATTCCTAGAGCTACAGAGGGTAAAACTCAAAAGAAAAAAATCTGACAAAAGTCAATGTTTCCTTGAACTACGAACCAAGACAGACTGACAGCTGTCACCAGCCAGTGACTGGTCATATTACCTGCCAGGTTGAGACTGGAAGCTGCCACTGATACTGACAAATCTCTCTATATATATCTATGAATTTGTGCATCAATCTATCTCCTATGAAATTCTATGTTCCACCATTCTATGTTCTGACTTAGTAACTCAAAATAACAAGAAACTTTCTCTAAATAATGAACTTCTCAGATTCTCTGCATGGGCAAAGCGTGTAAATGCAAGATATTGAAGAGCTGTTGCATGAAAAATGCAAAACTTACACGGTTTACAAAACTATCAGAGTTTAACGCTGGATTTATTAGTTAAATTTATGTGTAATGTCTTCATAAAATGCATGAGTACATGTGTTAATATTATCGCGAATTTCGTGGATGCTCTTTGATGTGTAGGTTCATCAAAGAGTCACTACAATACAATAATTCAACAGTCTATAGTTCCTCTGTTTAAAATCCATGGATCAATGTGCTGCTGCTTGTTCATACACAAAAATACAAATTAATAAAATACTATTTCACGAGTTCACACTTAAAAATTATTCAGGAGCAGTAAATGGTAAGCGTATTTGGCGTGCTGTCCGAGGAGAGGGCTCCGAGCTCGGTATTTAGCCCGAACCTGGAGCACTCCCCCCAAAAATTGCACCTAGTTGGACAGCCGCTGGGAAGGTGTTGATGGCCCCCAAAATATTGCGAGGTGAAGCTGAGGGGGGTTAGTCGCGAGTTTGGGGGGGCTTCATGTCTCGTTGGTAAGGAAGTTTGGTGTTCATGTTTCCAGAAAGATGAGCATCACTGGTGGGTGGCTGTAGAAGGCTTGAGGCATGGAGGGCTGCCATAGGAGTAGGGAAGCATGTCGTCCCCGCAGCGGTAGTCGCTACAGGAGCGGGAGGTACATCACTGCTGTGACAGTGGAAACCCCTCTGGGTCACTGCGGGAGCAGGAGGCACGTCGCTGCCGTGACAGTGGAAACCCCTCGGGACCGCTGCGGGAGTAGGAGGCATGTCACTACCGTAGCAGTGGAAACCCCTCTGGGCGCCCGCAGCAGCAGGAGGCACATCACCGTCGTAGCAGTGGAAACCCCTCTGGGCTCCCACAGCAGCAGGAGGCACATCACCTTCGTAGCAGTGGAAACCCCTCTTGGCCCCTGCAACAACAGGAGGCACATCACCTTCATAGCAGTGGAAACCCCTCTGGGCCCCTGCAGCAGCAGGAGGTACATCGCTTCCGCGGCGGTGGAAACCGATTTCCTGCGGGAGAGTCGCTGCTGCGGCAGTGGAGAATTCGAGAGCCTCGCTGGTGCGGCAGTGGAGAATTTGAGATCTGGCTCCTGCAGGAGCGTCACTGCTGCGGTAGTAGATAATTAGAGAGAACTGGTGGGTGTCTCTGATGCGGCAGTAGAGAATTGAGAGACCTGGCTCCTGCAGGAGCGTCGCTGCTGCGGCAATGGAAAAGCAGTGGTCATGAAGTTGTAAGTGGAGAAGAGCTGATGTTTCACGGATGAGAGTTTGAAAAGCTTGTTTGATATGCCAAGTCAAGTCAAGTCAAGTCACCTTTATTTATATAGCGCTTTTTACAATGTAGATTGTTTCAAATCAGCTTTAGAGGAAACACAATATAAACAAAGTTTGTTTGGCTGAACAGAAGCCCCAAAAGAGCAGGTGAATCAATACAATTGATGAATTTTAAGTGTTAAGTTTCCCCAACTGAGCAAGCCATAGGCGACAGCGGCAAGGAACCAAAACTCCGGCAGGTGACGTAACGATTGAAGAATAGAATGGAGAAAAAACCTTGGGAGAAACCAGGCTCAGTCGGGGGACCAGTTCTCCTCTGGCCAACAGCCAAACAGTGCATGATTATTATACAACAATTCAAGTCCAATATGAAGTCCAATTTGGTCCGGTTAGAGATGGGTTCATGATCGTCACAGGGGAGGGTCTAGTAGAGTCACGATCTCCGCAGACACTTCAGGGCAGTGCTGTGCTCGTGTCCAGGTCCTTCATCTGATCTGGATACGGCCCGGATCCAGCTGACCACAGTAACCTCGGAATAAACAGAGACCAATATCAGCGTAGATGCCATTCTTCTTCTGATGTATCGAGTACATCAGGTGTTATGGGAATGTTCCCGGTTCCGGCTTATCTAAATTATGCAGCCTAACAATCATTTTACATGATTTGGATTAAAAATGTATGTATAATGTGTTATGTGTATGCCAGGTTGAAGAGATGTGTTTTTAGTCTACATTTAAACTGATAGAGTGTGTCTGCTTCCTGAACTGTAATAGGAAGACTGTTCCAGAGTTTAGGAGATAAATAGGAAAAGGATCGACCGCCAGCAGTTGACTTTGATATTCTAGGTATTTTAAGCTGGTCAGTATTTTGGGATCGCAATAGACGTGAAGGACTATAATGTGTTAAGAGATCGCTCAAGTACTGTGGAGCTAAACCATTTAATGCTTTGTAAGTAATTAGCAAGATTTTAAAATGTATTCTGTGTTTAATAGGAAGCCAGTGCAGGTTTGACAGAACTGGGCTAATATGCTCATACTTCCTGGTTCTAGTAAGAACTCGAGCTGCTGCATTTTGGACCAGCTGGAATTTGTTTATTAAGCGTGCAGGGCAACCACCTAGTAGAGCATTACAATAATCTAGCCTTGAACTCACGAACGCATGAACTAACTTTTCCGCATTTGTCTTAGAGAGCATATGTCGCAATTTAGATATATTTTTAAGATGGAAGAATGTCGTTTTACAGATGCTAGAAACATGGCTTTCAAATGAAAGATTGGTATCAAAGAGCACACCCAGGTTTCTAACTGACGACGAGGACTTGACAGAGCAGCCATCGAGTGTTAGACAGTAGTCTAGATTATTATGTGCTGAACTTTTTGGTCTAATAATTAGAATCTCTGTTTTTTCAGAATTAAGCAGTAGAAAGTTATTATTCATCCAATTTTTTATATCAGTTATGCATTCTGTTAATTTAGTGAATTTGTTCGTTTCATCAGGATGAGAAGAAATATAGAGCTGAGTATCATCAGCGTAACAATGAAAGCTAATGCCATGCTTCCTAATAACTGCACCCAAAGGAAGCATGTACAGGGTGAAAAGCAATGGTCCTAGTACTGAATCTTGAGGAACTCCATACTGAACCCGTGACCGATATGACATCTCCTCATTTACTGCTACAAACTGATAACGGTCAGATAAGTATGACTTGAACCAGGCTAATGCAACTCCACTAATGCCAACATAATTTTCAAGTCTATTCAGAAGGATTTTGTGGTCAATTGTATCAAATGCAGCACTAAGGTCCAGTAACACTAACAGAGAGATACAACCACGATCGGATGATAAGAGCAAATCATTTGTAACTTTAATGAGAGCAGTCTCAGTACTATGATGTGGTCTAAATCCTGAATGGAAATCCTCGTAGATGCTGTTTCTTTCTAAAAAGGAACATATTTGTAAAGACATTGCCTTTTCTAGAATCTTTGACAAGAAAGGTAGATTCGATATCGGCCTGTAATTAACTAATTCTGTAGGATCAAGTTGTGTTTTTTTAATAAGCGGTTTAATTACAGCCAGCTTAAAGGTTTTTGGTACGTATCCTAATGACAAAGAAGAATTAATAATATTAAGAAGAGGATCTATGATCTCTGGAAGCATTTCTTTCAGTAGCTTAGTTGGTATTGGGTCTAGCATACATGTTGTTGATTTTGATGATTTAACGAGTTTAGACAATTCTTCCTCCCCAATAGCAATGAAGGAGTGGAATTTTTCTTCAGGGACACTAAAATTTACTGTATTTTGGAATATTGTAGTAGACGGTTGCATGGTTATAATTTTCTCTCTAATATTATGCATTTTGCAAGTAAAAAAGTCCATGAAGTCATTAGTGCTGTGCTGATTTAAAGCATCTGGGGTTGAGGCTTTATTTCTTGTTAATTTAGTCACTGTATCAAATAAATACCTAGGGTTGTATTTGTTTTCTTCTAAGAGGGTAGAAAAGTAAGTAGATCTAGCTGATCTTAAGGCCTTTCTGAATGCAATAGAGCTGTCTTTCCATGAAATGCGAAAAACCTCTAGCTTACTTTTTTTTCAGCTCCGCTCCATTTTTCTGGCTGCTCTCTTGAGGGCCCGGGTGTGTTCGTTGTACCACGGTGTTGGACTATTTTCTTTAATCTTCTTTAAGCGTAACGGAGCAACAGTGTCTAAAGTGCTGGAAAAGAGAGAGTTTATAGTTTCTGTAGCAAAATCAAGTTCTTCTAGGCTATCTGGGATGTTAAGTATATGAAACTAATCAGGAAAATTATTTATAAATCTTTTGTGTTAGGAGTGATAGTTCTACTATATTTATAACAGGGAGTTAGTTTTTCGACTTTGGCTAAAGGTAATCTACACGCAACTAAGTAATGATCTGAGATGTGCAGAATTTGAACAGTATCAAGATTGATCCCATATGACAATATTAGATCTAAAGTATGATTACGAGAATGAGTGGGTCCTGATACATGTTGTGTAACTCCAATAGAGTTTAAAATGTCTCTAAATGCCAATCCCAATGCGTCTTTTTCATTATCTACATGGATATTAAAATCACCGACAATTATGACTTTATCTGCAGACATTACTAATTCTGAGAGAAAATCAGCAAATTCTTTGATAAAGTCTGTATGGTGCCCTGGTGGCCTGTATAGAATAGCCAGCACAAAAGTTAAACAGGGATTATTAATTGCACTAGATAATTTTACATTAAGGACCATCACTTCAAAAGAATTATATTTCAAATTAGAACTTTGAGCAGTACTGATCGTGTTACTATAAATTACAGCACATCTAGTTTATGATCTGTAATCATATCATTTACAATAAGTACTTTTGAGGAAAGGGATCGTATATTCAGTAACCCAAGCTTTATCATTTGTTCATTTGTGTTATATCCGTTCTTAGTTGTTTGTAAATCAATTAAATTTTTACTCTTAAACGGTTTTGAGAGATTTTTGTATTTGTTAATTTGTTAATTGAAATGCGATCTGTTTGATCTGATGTAGCTCTTGAAGCTTCTGAAGACCAGCGGCCCAATGCTTGTTTTGAAACCGAACGTGTAATGGGGTTGGAATCGTTTATGAAGAGTGGTCAGATGGGAGTTTAGCCTGCAAATTTCTGAAATTGAGGTAGGGTAGGAAGGTTTGGTGTGGTTGGATTGGTGATGGAAGATTAAAGATGTAGGTGAAATGGCCTTTCTTCATTTGATGAAGAAGAAATGGTTTCATCGTCCAGTACTGACCAGTTGGAATTTACAGGATGTAATTTTGGGTTGAAGTTGTAAGTAATGGTGAGTTATGAGCATCTGAGGAAACCGAAAAGCCAGTATGAACATGGCTTCACTGCTGCGGCAGTGGGATAATTTCCCCTTGGCTGACTCCTACGGGAGTGTGGGGGAACCTCATTGCTACGGCAATGGAGGCGGCAGTGGAATAATTTCCATTTGAACTGACCTCATGCGGGAGTGTGGAGGTGCATCATTATTGCGGTAATGGAGAACTTAATCTTGAAACTTATCACATGTTGGATAATGGAGATTATCTCTTTCCTCAACTTCTGTTGTCTCTTGTGGCAGTGAAAGCCATTTCTGGAGAGACTGATTTGATCAAAAGTAACTCGTGAAAGCTTCCGATGACCAGTGCTTCCCAGTGCTTGGATCTGCTGGTTTTGGAACAAAACATGTGATGGGGTGATTTAAGTCTTCTGTGAAGAGTGGGTCGGATGGGAGTTTGGCCTGATCTCTTAAATGAAGTTAGGCTACGAAGGATTGTTGCTATTTGTGGAAGATAAAGGCCTTTATGGTTTGGTCTGCCTTACTTTCATTGTGCAGCGCTGACGAGTCAGAATATGGACGGATTAAGGTTGGATGTGATGGAATGAGGAAACTGAAACCTATATGGCTTCACCATGGCGTTGAGTGGTCGGACGACATTTGGGTGGAATCCTTGGCGGAGAGTGGGGATACGGATTTCCAACGTAATTGGTTGTCTGGTGTCTGAGCTGGTGGATTCAGTTCTTGATATACCTTTGATGAGCAGAGGATTAGATTTCAGCAGTGAGAAATAGATTACACCTAGGTAACCCATGGTGAAGCTGGCTTGGAGGTTCTTGGTGTTATTGAAATACAATATGAATCGGTTGTAGTGGGTAGAGACCATGTGAAGCAGACTATATGTGGAGTGGAAAGTCTTGAACTCTTGAACTCCACGTGTTTTGGAGAGAAAAAAGGCTTGAAGGATGGAAATTTAGAGGCGTCGAGAAATATCAACTCTGAATATTGATATACTGGTTGGGAATAGGTCAGCCTCTGGTGGCAGCAGCCTTAACTTCAGTGAGTGATTTGTGTTCTACTGTTGTTGGCGACAGGGGTGGTTCCAAGCGGGAGTGTTTGTGGAATGGCATGAGCATTGCAGAGAACAGGGTGAAAGGAGAATTAGCATGGTGGAGAGAATTAGGTGGAAAAAGGCCAGGGGCGAAGCTACTTGCGGAGGCAGCCTCACGCTTGGGTTGACACCTGGAGCCCGGAGAGAGACAGAAAGGGTAGAAAGGGAAGATAAGACGGTGTATGGGCCTGCGCCGCTAGCACAGTCACTAGATGCTGGCATGTGAGGTGCAGTGCTGGAAAACTGCAGTGAGTGTGCTGCTGCTGCGACGTAACGCTTGAAGATCTGGTCTTGCAAGGGAGAGAGATGAAGATTTAGGGAACGTAGGTTTGAGGCATTTTGAAGTGGATTTGGAGATGGTACAGCTGACTGGAGCGAGACCTATTCTAGTTAGTTTTGCTTTGGTCGTCCTCCTTTACTCCTTTAAGTGCTGAGGTGTCATAGGAAGTTGAGCAAGAAGAAGGTAGATGTCTTGATGGTGGAGGTGAGGGCAAGCCTCAGCATCATAGGGTGCGACAACGGAGCGGCAGAGCTGACGACCGCATGGTGTTGTTGGAAGCTCGGTTGCAGTGTTTGTTGGGCGCAAGAGCTCCTTACCAATGGGATAAAGCGAAGGAACTTGAGAGAGGAAGAGTTCATCTTCAAACAGGTACATCTCAATCTTGGACAATATGGCAAAAGGCGGGGCATCACATGATCGCCTGGTAAATTTGAACACATTGGCTGGCACTGAGCCAGAGAAAGCGCTCAACACTTGTTGCTATTCAGAGTTTTTAATCTCTTGAAATTATTTTGGTTACAGACATCTAAATACACGCAAGAAATAACAAAATCCAAATGGTTTGTAAAATACATTGATTTCCATAAAGTAAAAACCTTTCAATTATAAAATTGACAGAGAGTTGAATTCATATCAGATGCATGTTGCATATTTAATTTCAAAACACACTTACTTACCTGTTGGAAATCGGAATATCAAAGTTTATGAAAGTTCACAAACTTATTGGCTTTGAATAAACCCTGGGTAGGGGTTCATCCAAATATCATAGACTTATAAAACTTATCATAGACTTAAAGGATTGAAAACAGTGAAGGCAGTGAATTACTTTGAAATAGGAAGTGCATATGATTTATTTTCCAGTGAGTCCACTTAATAGCTGATTAAGTTGAATCATCAAGGCAGTGTTGGCAATAAGTACTTGATTCTTGTGTGGGCGGCTGAGAACGGGCCTCGCATCTCACTGTGCGTTTGCTTGTTGTTGCTCGGGACCCGTTTGTTTAGTCTGGCACCCGTGATCTAGTGCTGAGGGTGATATAATATAGTTAGCATGGTGTTAGGCAGATGAGGATCGCTACTGAGTCCGGAGGTTTTCGTAGAAAATCCATCTAACGTGTACAGCTCGATTTCGGCTGTATCGCGGCCAGAAGACAGAGCCAAAAATGCCGTAAACTGTCGAGCTGCTGAAAAATGTCAAGAGCTGTAGGTGAGTCAAACATGTCTATATATACATGCTTCCTCTCATGCTGATAGGATGAGGTGTAATTGCTGATGACGTGTTGATTGCGTTAATCCTTTGAACGTGCTCCTCCCGAACTTTGTTAATAAAACATCATATAGCCTACTATGGAATCCCTTTCATATACTGATGATTTATCATTCGTGTTCTTTAATTATATTATTGATAACACCCTGACTTTAACAGCAGTTTTACAGAACGCGTCATGTTTGCTGTGATCTCGCTGGCATGCGGAAAATATTTGACCATGCAGAAAAGCACGAGAAGTTAAGTCATTATTTCGACTTAAATAATCTTTTTTTTTTCTCAACTGTGGAGGAAACGGGCTTCCATAAGGCGAAGTTGCATTAACTCCTGTCAATTTGTTTGGTTTGTTCCTGTCAATCAAACGCAGACTCGGCAAGCAGCACCTGTTCAAAAACTTGTGAAACGCTCAGAAGCTTAGTTTAGCCATAGTTACGTGACATGGGTGTTTTGAATAACAGTTTCGGTTCAGTGTTTCGAAACATCTACGCTTCGGGATCTCAACATTGTGTCGAAACCAATGTTGGCTCGCCATGCTCAAACCACAGATGAATCATCCACGGCATGGGCAGATCAAGGATCAGTCCAATTCAGTCGGAAATAGAAAAAAAAAAAAAAAAAAAACCTGGCCCTATAAAATAACAAAGCCAAAACAATACATTTTCAGTCAATTAATGAAATGGTTTGGACAACAAAACATCAGTTTGATACATACATAACATACAAGCTAGTCAACAACATGTTCACTACTTTAACTTTGAAGTCTACGTACACAGTTAGCAAAGTTAGCATCGCATGAAACACATTTCTTAATAAAATAGCATCAAGTACATTTGGAACTTTTTGACAAACACAGGAAGACATTACTCACCAAGGAGAATCAGATGAACAAAAAAAACAAGAATTTCTCTTAATCTATTTTTTTCCCTCACACGTACAAAACTCTGGTCGCTCGGCTCCCTCCATCAGTCACCGTCGTTGGAAACTAATGTTAGTCTCACTCAAAACACTAAATCTCACTCAGTCGCAGTTACGTCTCTACTCTTCGTTACTTTCTCTCCTGTTCTCACTATGTTCTTGCTCTGTTTTCACTTTCGTTCTGTTCTCACTCTGCTCTTTGCGCACTACCGCGCTCCCGAATATACTTTGTGGGCGTGGCCAACCTCTGACCTCACTCAATAAAAACTTTTTCTTTCTCTTTTTCTCTTTTGATATATTTATAATAATATAATGCGAATTTACTACAGTCTGCATTCCTTTGTGAGAATTAATAAACTAATAATAATAATATAAAACTATTACCTTTGATCTAATTAACCTGGGTTTAAGTGTCGTTTAAGTTGCTGTTTATAATATTTGAGTAGAGGGTCTGAAGGTCTGTCTTTATAGATGTTATAATAGACTTCAAGTTGTGTCTTCCATTACATGTGCTCATCTTTTCTGCATTGTCTTTTCATAGTTTGGGCTGCTTTTGAGTTTCTCCAAGGTGTGTTTTGTCCGCCACTTTTTCGTCCTGATTTTTAAAGAAGCAATTTCATCAATTACTCTTAACTTTTGAGTTAAAGAAATCAGAAAATAATCAGAGTCTGCAGATATGCTTGGTGTTAAAGATATAGACTTCATAAATAGAACACTGGTGTTCTCGTTTAAGCAGCTAATTTTGACAGAGACAGATCAAGCTTCAATAGTAGGAGCGATCAATATATCAAAGAAAGTACAGAAATGATCAAACAGTGCTACATTCTTAATACCAATCGATTAAATATTTAGACCCTTATTGTTAAGAATATTAATGTGTTCCACAAGTACAATGCAACTTGGATAAAAGCCTCTGCTAACTGCATAAAGGTAAATGTAAATATTGCTAGTGTCCTCAGCAAAGGCTGAAGAGTATTTTGGAGGCCAGTAAATAATGATAAGTATAATGCGTGGAACACAATGCCCAGATATGAGTAAAAGATGGCAGCAGCCTATCACCCAGTAGCCTAAGACTGGTTGCCCACTGAAGGGCAGGGTTGAGCCTGGTTAGTACCTGGATGGGAAACCTCCTGGGAAAACTAGGTTACTGCTGGAAGAGGTGTTAGGAGGCCAGCAGGGGCTGCTCACCCTGTGGTCTGTGTAGGTCCTAATGCCCCAGTATAGTGACGGGGACACTGTACTGCAACAAGCACCGTCTTTCAGATGAGACACTAAATTGAGGTCCTGACACTCTGTGGTCATTAAAAATCCCAGGATGTCCTTCGCAAGATTAGGGGTTTAACCCTGGCATCCTGGCAAAATTTGCCCATTGGCCTTAGTCCATCATGGCCTCCTAATCCCCCCATACTATAATTGGCATCATTGCTCTGTCTCCTCTCCACCATTACGTTGATGTGTGGTGAGCGTTCTGGCGCAATATGGCTGCTGTCGCATCATCCAGGTGGATGCTGCACATTGGTGGTGGTTGAGGAGATTTCCCCCTACTATGTAATGTGCTTTGATCTCTGGATAAGTGCTATATAAATGTAATGTATTATTATACAGTGGAGTTCGGTTATGTCGACGGCCTCAGGGGTTGCAAAAAAGCGTTGAGATAACTGTTTATTGAGATAACCCATATAACATATATTACGATTTTCCCAACTATAACATATACAGTAATACCTCGGTTTACGAGCGACTTGGTATACGAGCAAATCGGTGTACGAGCAAGGAGGGTCGAATCGGTGTACGAGCATTGTATCGGTGTACGAGAAAAAAATTCCCTCACCCATGCGCAGTTCTGTGTGGAAAAAGTCCTAACGCTCAGCATCCTTGTGTGCATTTTTACATGAAATACCCTAATGACAGCCTCTCATAACACAGTCAGGAGGTTCCAACCCCTTTTATAACCCCTTAACTCATTCATTGGCTCTATCATTCACCACAGTGATTTACAGAAGTTTTTACCTCATATTCTAAACATTAATTAATTGTGATCACTATTGTTCACGTAGGGAAGTATACACGGTTTTAGCCAAATAATAAACAAAGTAATAGGGTTAGACAAACCATATTTTTATACAAACAACATATAAGCCTCTCCTACAAATGAGCACTGTTTTCATGTTCGTCGGACCTGCCGTTTCTCTGCAGTATCGGCAAAAGTGCAAGGAGTAAAATGTGACTTACCCCGTGAGCGGGGCTCGTTTTAACAGACAGCGGGTTAGTTGTAACACCATGTTATCCAATGCAAGTTCATTCACATATTTTTATTTGTTTAAAAAAGTTGCGTCTTGATGATCATAAGCATAACTTTTTTCCTTTTACATTTGTTGTGTTTTGAACAATGTAATGACATGAAAAACGTTTTAATAGGTTAATGCAATGCAAAATATATGATTATTGATGCAACTTGTTCAATGCGGCTTAGTGTTACAACTAAACCCGCGCTGTCTTGTTTACTTCAGGACCGGATAGCAGCCACTATGTGTTTTTCACGTCTTTCAAAATGGTACCATCTTTTAGCCAAGAAGATGGTAATCATAACGATATAAGATTAGACTAACAATCTTTCACACATTCTTTGAAAATCGAAAAACAACTACTAAAACAAAAAATATTTACATGTTGCCAAAAGAGTTTTTCCTGTGGTTCTCATCCAAACTTCTATGAAATTTCTCGAAAAATGGCCAGAAGACGTCTGCAAACAGTGTGATGAAAAGCCCTTTAGCACGTCACATTTATGCCCCTGCAACTATCTAAAAAAATCGCTGTTACTATTTACCCCGCGTTACTTTGTGCCCCGCGCTCCCCTAGTTCTCTCGCGGCTCCCGCAAATTCGTTCCTTCGAGGCTCCCGCGAATTCGTTCGTTCGAGGCTCCCGCGAATTCGTTCGTTCGCGGCTCCCGCAAATTCGTTCGTTTGCGACTCCCATGTTCCACGACTTTAACTCTGGATTATCACTTGTTTGTTTTCTGCACTATTATAATAAATTCACTCATTTGCTTTCATCCTTACTTTCCCCGCTCCCCTCTCCTCCCTCCTCTCTCTCCTCCAAGCAGGCTGCTCAAACCTGACGTGCATTACAGTAAATTGTCAAGTATTTCTAGAGTTTATTTGTCAATTATTAATTAGTATTTATATGAGATCTTAATGGTTACAATTTTAACTGCAATCAATAGGGTAAAACCAAAAGAATATTTAAAATGGGCATTTGTGGTCATGTGGAACGAATTAATTCATTTTTAGTGCATTCTTATGGGGAAATTTGTTTTGGTGTACGAGCATTTTGGTTTACGAGCTTGCTCTTGGAACGAATTAAACTCGTAAACCGAGGTATTACTGTATATATATTTCCGCAGATAATCCGCACACTCATATAGCCAGCGGGTTTGGGTTTTGTGTAAAAAATCGTTGGCAGAACCTGCACCCACACTTTTTTGTATAAGATCACATTTCGAATTTCAAATGTTGCTCGCATGACGTCAATTATCCCTAACTGTTCAGGGTCGGCAAACACAGTGCTTGTGCGTGAAATTCACACAATAAGAAAACAAACACAAGTCAGAATCAGAAGAAAAAGAGAACGCAGTCTCTCCTTCTGCGCTGTGCAGCGGCTCGTCCCTTTAAGAAGTGTGTCGGATGAGATGAGAAGAGCCCTCATGGCAGCACAGCCAATCACGTCTTCTTGCATGATTGACAGGTCAGACCCCCTATCAGAGCCAGCTGTCAGAGTGATAGTGGAAGTGAAGCACCAGCTGTCAGCTTGTCAGAGCGCCAAAGACAACAACCTTCGCAAGAATGAAAAATGAAAATCTATTTAAAAATGAAGAGTTATTAAATGAGAATGTACATGCTCGTGTTTTTGGTGTCTTTTTACACAACAATGTTGCCGTGATTTCCCAAAAAAATGTGCGGGATGCTACAGCGTGTTATCCTTCAGACGAGATCAACGACAGGGAGTGAATCGTCATTAGAGTGAGCGGACCGAAATATTATTAGATATTCAAAAGACATGTAAATGCTACCAAATGACACTAGCTTGCATTAATAGACATCTTTAAATAGAGCAGCTGCACTCCCAAATTAAAGTTAGGAGGGGCTTTTTCATTGAGGACTGTTGCAATGGAGCTGTCTTCTAGACAAATTTAATTTAGAAACATAAAATCCAAATTGTTTGTGCTTAAGTAATTTCCAAGAATTTATTTATTTTTTGCTGAGCGGATGTTTAAATGCGCTGACTTAAAAGTGTTACTTTTTATCCCAAAAGCAATCTTAGTTTGACATGTAATGAGAGCAGTCTATGAGCAGTGGTTGTTGTGACCATGTGGTGATTCTCATTTAATAACTCACATCATGTACATCAATAAATGTTCTTGCGAGGGTTGTTATCTTTGGCGCTTGCAATATCACTCTGACAGCTGCACTTCCACTATCACTCTGACAGCTTGCTCTGATAGGCTGTCTGACTTGTCAATCATGCAAGAAGACGTGATTGGCTGTGCTGCCATGCGGGCGGACTCTTCTCATCTAACTTCTTCTCATCACGCTACTTAAAGGGACGAGCTGCACATTGCAGCGGGAGAGACTGCCTTTTGTTTTTCTTCTGATTCTGACTTGTGTTTGTTTTTTTATTGTGTTAATTCCGTGCACAAGCACTGTGCACCGAGCCTGAACAGTTATGGATAATTGAAGTAATGCGAGCAACATTTGAAATTCGAAATGTGATCTTACACAAAAAAGTTAATCAATCAAGGGGTGTGGGTTATGCTAACAATTTTTTACACAAAACCCAAAACCCGTTGGCTATATGAGCGTGCGGATTATCTGCATCTTTGGGTTATATGAGGGAAAATATATTTTAATATATGTAATATATGTTATATGGGTTATATGGATCTCTCTAAATGGTTATCTCGATGCTTTTTTGCAACCCCCAAGGCCGTCGACGTAATCGAACTCCACTGTAGTAGGATTTTATACTCAACTGGGTGGGCAACCACTTTAGAAAACCCAAGAGAGGGTCTGACGATCATTGACGAGAGATTCAACGTAGTTAGAAGGCAAGAGAGAACATATTAATAACCACATACAGAACATGATAAAGAGCGACAGACGGCATGCCACATTCACAGGCGCCATCTTAACCAAAGAATAATATGTTGATTTGGTCACATTGAGTGAAGTTACTCAGTTAAATACACAGTATCATATGCAGAGATGTGAACACTATCACTACGTCTCTTATATCTTCCAAGAGAATTTCCCACGGTGGTTTTTGGGTGTGTTTACTTTCCACCATACGCTAACACACGAGCAGCAGCAGAGTTAATAGCAGAGCAATGCTAACTCAATGCTAAACAAAATACCCCCGAGCCCTCAGTGTTTTATATGGCCTTATATGGATTACAACAAAGGCAGTCTTGACAGCGCACTGCCTTCCTTCCATCAGTATGTGCACTGTCCCACAAGGAAGGGAAAGATCTTGGATCTGTGTTATGGGAATGTTTTGGATGCATTTACTGTTCGGGCTCATCCTCCTCTGGGCAATTCGGACCATAATGTTTTGGTCTGTCTTCCTGGTTACAGACAGGAATTGAAGCGCATCAAGCCACAAGTCCACAGCGCTCCTCAGTGGTCAGCGGATGCAATTGCATGTCTGCAGGGTTCTCTTACATGCACTGACTGGACTGATTTCAACGGCACTTTGGATCAGAGACTGTCAGTTATAATGGATTATATAAAGTTTTGTGTGAGAAACTGCATACCAACAAAAACCTACAAAATTTTCTTCAACTGAAGGCCTTGGATTACCCCACAGATTAAACAAAAACTTGTTGAAAAGCACAAAATATTTCAATGCAAGAATTGGCTTTCACTTTAAAATCTAGACCAGGGGTGCCCAAACTTTTTCCTATGAAGGGCCAAAAGAAACTTGAACTTGAGAAACTTGATTGAGAGCCGCGGGCCAAAAGATAATTTTGCATCATAAATCAAATTGTATTACATTAAAGTTGCTATGGGTTTATGTATTTCATAATATTTAAAATAAATATAAAACAACTTTAATCTGACTCACTAATGCAGTTTTATTTGTAAAGCTTTGCATTTTAATGAACAATTTAAATGGGCAACAATCCCCAAGTGTTCAATGTACAATACAGTTCAATGCCAAATACACAATCAATAATAAACCATATGGTTGCAATGTCAGTGACCTAATGAGAGATATGAAGCTGGTCCTTATTTTTCAGAAGATTGGGCTGTAGCTGACAAAGACAAGATATTATGTAGGTGAGAGTCAGTTATTTGGCTTCTTAGTTTACTCTTGTTCAAATTCATCAGACTGAAAGTCTGTTCGCAGAGGTAGATACAGTAATCCCTTGCCACTTCGCGGCCTCAGCGCATCGCGGATTTAAAAAAAAAAAAAGTTAAAAAATACCCCCCATGTACAGCCGTATTGCTGAAAGCAGCGTTGTTTCCTCGTGACGTGAGAGAAACGGTTTCCCAGGATGCCAGACAAAGAGAGAAACTATCTCAGAGGCTTTGAACACGCCCACGGCACTCAGACAAGACACGTGATTGGTTCCCAGCGCGAGCTCGACCAATGATAGCACGAGGGGATGTATCCTGTGAGCTGATTGGCTGATCCTACTTCGCTGATTTTCACCTATTGCGATAGTTCCGGTCCACATTAACTGCAATAAACGAGGGATTCACTGACTGTACTGCCAAACGGAGACAGTATCACTGATGATGAAGGACGCTGCAGCGCGCTCTGTTCAGACCGAAGTGCAGCAAGCAGCTCGTGAGCCTGCTGTTTCGCGTCTCGCCGCTGTACTTTGAGAAAGCTGCACAATGTTCTGTTTCATAATGACGACGGATATTATACTCTTTTAAAACAGCAACAAACTAGACATATTGCCTTTGATTTGACTTCTGTGAATAAAAACTCATCTTCCCCAGCTTTAAAAAAAAAACTCTTGTCTGTGTGCTGCTGCCTTGATTTCTCCATTATTGCGTTTAATTTGTTGACGTTTATTGACGTCATGTGTCGCAAAGCACGCAGTGCTGCGCCTTGAATTGCGCATTGACAATACATTTAATAAATTTACATTTAATTTCAGTTTACTCTGTTGTAGTTCAACTATAAAACAAACAAAATTGTTGTCAAATTAGAAATGACAAGGTATGTATGGATCTCGCGCTCGCCCTTGCCCTCTCTCTCTCTCTCTCTCTCTCTCTCTCCTCGGACGGTTCGGCGGGCCAAATCAAAGGTGGCCCTAGTTTGGGCACCTCTGATTTAGACAGACAGGTGAAAAATTAAATTATTAAAGAAAAACTTAAATACAAAGAGTAAATAGAACATGAGTTTTCCACAATGAACACAAAACAGAAAAATAAAGACACAAAGCCTTTCAGAAAAATAAAAAAAATTGACAGGACAGAATGTGAAACAAGATCATAGCACAATCATCAATCCCACAAGCTTTGCAAATAGTCTTAATACCTTCTATTCCAGATTTGACGTCACTGACTATTCAGCTTTCTGCAATGAGCTACTTAATACTCTCCCTTTAAATCCACCAACAATTCCTCCGTTTACAGAAGTGGATGTTCGACAGGAGCTGAGTAGGTGTATAATTGGCAAGGCCATGGGGCCGGATTGTATCCCAGCCAGGGTGCTCAGGCTTTGTGCAATGGAACTCTCCCCATAATCTCCCCAAATTCTATTCCATAATGCATGATTCATACAGCACAGCTGTTATGAATACGAGCTCCGTGCCTCCCCTCTCTGGCCACTGGAGGGAGCTCACACGTGTACTGACACACACTCGCACTACATTTCCCATGATGCTGTTCATTGGACTGATTATCACCACCTGCAAACCATTACACAGACTATTTTAACCTGTTTTCCCAGCAGTTCAGGGCGAAGTCTTGTTCCAGCATAGCTAACATTTCTGAGTGATTATTCCTGTGCCTGATCTCCTGTTATTGTTTCTGCCTGTTTACCCGTTATTGATTCTGGGGCCTCATTTATAAATGTTGTGTACGCACAAAAGAGTGCTTACGCCACACTCTACGCAACAATTGGTATTCATAGGGATGTGCCAAACGAAGCTTCTGAAGCAGTGAAGCTTTTACATGAAACTGTCGGTGCTTCGAAGCTTTTGACACAGTGCTCTACTCTGCCATCTAGTGCTCAATAAACATTCCTACACCAAAAGTGTCATTCAGAAATTTTGTTCATTGGGAAGGTTTATTTGTATATTTAATAAGTTTAATTGTATTGTGCAACCTTTTTTTGTCTGTGTATATTCCTTACAAAACAACACAAACATGCATATTGTTTTAAAACAAACTAAAAAACAAATGCACAATTACAAATGCATTTACCATATTTTCCGCACCATTAGGCAAAAGGATTATAAGGCACAGTCTTAAAAATGGTGCAGTCTTACGGGATCTATTTCTGTACTTAACCCATACATAAGGTGCATGCTAAAACATACGGTCTACAAAAAAAGGTAACGGAAGCAAAACAGTGAGTTTAGTTTAACTTTATTCTAATATTTAACTATAGGCTACACTCACATTATGTTTTAATCAATCCATCAGATTTCAATTCAGACGCAGAAGATAAGTCCTCATCTTCTGCGTCTGAATTGAACAGCTGGGCAATTTCGCCATCAAACATGCAGGAGAAATTTGACTCCCCGCACAAATCTGACTCACCCCTCGCGTGCATTCATTTATAAAAACTTCCTTGAGTATATTCGCTCATCGCTCAATATTTTTTTCTACACAGCAAACATCCAGAACGTGCAAACACCCACCCATCATGTGAAAAACATTATTATATTTAATATAATTCATGCACAAGTACAACGAGGAGAGTAATAATTTTTTATAATAATAATAATACATTTTATTTCTTAGCGCCTTTCAAAACACCCAAGGTCGCTTTACAAACAATATAAAAGTCACTACATAAGAAGAAAAAAACAACAACAACAAACTACCAGCATATAGTGCAGTCTCAAGTGCAAGTCTCAATAAAACATTATAAAAAAGCCTGTATAAAAAGATATGTCTTAAGATGCTTTTTAAAAGTCAGCAAGCACTCGCTATTTCGGACATCAAGGGGAAGAGAGTTCCTTAACCGGGGGGAAACATAACTAAAAGATCTGGCACCCATAGTTGTTAGCTGAATCCGAGGTACCACAAGAGAAATTGAGGATGAAGATCTAAGTGCACGTGAGGGAGTGTAAACCTGGAGAAGTTTAGTGAGATATTGTGGTGCAAGATTATGAAGTGCCTTAAAAGTAAATAGCAAGATTTTGAATTGAACTCTATATTTTACAGGAAGCCAGTGCAATTGCTGGAGAACTGGAGAAATGTGATCAGTATAGGGTGTTCTAGAGAGAACACGTGCTGCAGAGTTCTGAACCAGTTGAGGTTAGTGCCAGGGTCTGACCAGAGTTTCCTGGGGTGTCCTCTCAGAGAAGTGAACCTTTGATAGGCTAACAGGAATCCTTCAGATGACATGTAATTTACCACTTCAGTGTGTATGGCTCGGGAAGCCATGCAGCAGAAGACTATTCCCCATACTTTGCGTCTAGTTCTCTTTTTGACCTCATATTTCACTTCATAAGGGCCGAATAGGTCCATGGTGGTGAATTCAAAAGGTGCAGCTGGGGCTGTTCGCTCTACAGGCAGGTCAGCCTTGATTTGTTGACACTGTTTTGCTCTGTTTTTCATGCAAATCACACAGCTATCAACCGTTTTATTGGCAAGTCTACATCCTTTTATTACCCATGCTTTCTTCTTCATCCGGAGAAGAGTTGCTGCCACTCCCTCATGGTTTACTTTGTGGGATTCTTGTGCCAGCAATGTAGACACCCATGCTTCAAATGGTAAAACCGGCACTGCTGTTTTATCTTTGTTGAACACCTGAATTCTGCCTCCACAAACTAGCAGTCCAGACTCCACATCTTTGTATACTACCAGTCTGCTTAGAGTTGTGTCTGAAAAAGTTGCTCCTTCTTGAGCTGCGAGGAATAGATCTTTGAGTGCATCTTCTTGTTCTTTGACAGTCAGCACAGCTCGCTTGGGTGATGTTACCTCCCACTTTGACTGTTTAGGGGCCTGGTGCTTCTTCTTCAGCCACTCTTTGGCAGCTAGACAAACCCAGGCAATGACTCTCACCAGTTTGGACAGGCTACTGAATCTCCTTACTTCCACTAGCTCTTTAACCCAGCCAGTTGGTTTCCTTCTTAGAGGAAGAGTTGGGTTTACCACAGGTTCTTCATCTTGAGTTTCACTCTTTGGTCTTTACTTAGTGGCTTGTAGTTCTTTTTGATGACCCATTCTAGCTTGAGCTCTTGTTAATGCACCTGAGAATGCCTTCCTCTGGAGCTCGTTTACCCTCTCCCTGGCATGAGCTACGACCTCTCCAGCTGATTTTATAGGCCACTCCTCCACTGGCCACTTCAGGAACTCTGGTCCATTTTGCCATGTGGAATTCTCCTTCAAATCTTCAGGAGTGCCGCCTCTTGTTATGATGTCAGCAATATTCAGATCTCCACTTATCCACCACCAGTCTTGCACTGGTCCAGCCTTCTGGATTTCACCTACTCTATTTGCAAAGAAGGTTTTGTACCCATAACTGACTCTTTGAATGGCTCCCAAGACTGTTTGACTGTCAAGTAGATGGAACCATCTCTCAATCTTCATTCTAGCATACTTTTCCACATATTTTCTGATCCTGGATGCAAAGACAGCACCACATATCTCAACTTTTACAGCTTCTCCCTTCTGATCCAGGGGTGTCAGCTTGGCTTTTGATTCAACAAATCGAACTTCAGTCCCTTGACTTGTCTCCCATCTTAAGTACATCACAGCTACAAAGGTTTTGTCACTTTCATCAGAGAATGTGATGCCCCAAGGTCTCCCTATCCAGCCAGGTGGTGTGAGACTCCTGTGAAATTTCACCTGTCCAAGCTGCACATATTCTTCAAAAAGTTGTATGGCTCCTTCTCTAAGCTTTTCTGAGAGAGGTTGGTCCCAGGTTTCTTGGGTTAGTTTCCCACCCTCTCCCTCTTGGAATGCTTTTCTGACAAGAATGGCTCCCTTCTGTTTGGCAGGTATAACTAAACCAATTGGGTCGTACAGTCCAGCTACTTGGCTTAAGAGAGCTCTCCTAGTCAATGGATTAGGTGTCTTTGTTCTCACCTGATCTTTTCCGACTCTCATTTTCTTCTTTCTTTTAGAAAAGTTAACTGAGGTTAACATGTAGCGCTTGTCTTCATCCACTTGGTAGCCGATGCCCAAGGCTTTGTTGTCTTCGTCCCTCATTTGATTTGGAAGAATTAAGGTGGTTTTACCTTGTTTCTTTGTTAGAAGCTTCACCTCCTTTTCTTGCCTCCCACTTTCCCCCGACCGGACCCATGGCTTCAGAAAGAAACCTCCAGCTTTCAAGATCTCTCCAATATTTGCTGTGATTTTTTCCAGTCTATCCAGGTCATTTTGGGAGGTTAAGAGGTCATCCACATAACTGTCCTCTTCAATGACTCTGCGCTCCTCCTCAAAGTCAATAAAGTTCGGCAGCCGTGTGGTTTCCCTCATAGCCAACTGAGCAATGCACCCAGCAGGTCTGTCACCAATGTTGACTCTGGTAATTGCATATTCACTTATCTCTTCATCTGGGCTGTCCCTCCAGAGGAACCTGTGAAGATGCATCTCACGCTCCTCCAGCCATACAAAGTTATACATCTTTTTGATGTCTCCTAGAGAGGCATACACCCCTTCTCTGAACCTCAGCAGGACAGCTCTGATAGGGTTGAGAACATCTGGTCCCTTGAGAAGAAGATCATTCATACTCATGCCTTTGTATTTCTGGCTACTATTCCACACAATACGAACTGGTGTTGTCACTGAGTGAGGGTTTGGCGCCACCAAGTGGCTTACGTACCACACTGGTTCGTTCCACTCGTCCATGATTTTGTTGGTGAGTTTTATGGCTGCGCCTCATTCGATCATTTCATGAATCTGGGTAGCATATGCAATTTTCCAATCTGGTTCTCTACTTAGTTGCTTCTCCATCCTTAGGAAACAAGCCTGGACTGCATTTTTGTTGTTAGGGAGAGAGGCTGGATCTACCGTCCAAGGGTACCTTGCATCCCAATGTGGAGCTGGTGTGTGATCATCCCCCTTCTTGTAGGGGAGGCCTTCTTTAATGAGCTCAAGCTCCCTCTCTTCTGCCAGGGTTGTTTCTTTTCCTCCTCGTGGACAGTTACCACATCTTGGCTCACATGCTGCTCCGATGCTGTCCCAGTGCCACCACTCAAGGAACTCACGTTACTAGCCGCTGTAAATTTGGCCTGAGTCACATCCTCCTGCTGTAGCTGGGCTGTGTCAGTTGTTCGACTTGTGATTTGTTGATATTTGACAGCTGCTGTCCTCATGGAGCGAGCAAAGTGTGTTTTGGACTTATATGCTGCAACCTCCACTTCTTCAAACAAGTCAGGATGTGCTCCACCCACTGTCTTCCCCAATGGACCCTCCCACAAGACGAGGTCTCCGATGATTTTTATCCTTTGGGGAGCGAGTCTTCCCTCTCTGTGGCTAATGAGAAGTTCAACCTCTTCCGGTCTTTTCAATTCCTTGAGTTTGACTTCTGGGAAGAATTCTTTTAACCTCTCAGGTTCAATTACTTGATGCACTTTGGCGATTTCATCCAAGCCATAGCAGACCATTTCATGAGTCCTCTCTGTTCCTTTAGGACTCTTGACTCTGACCTTGAGGAGATACCTTTTTGTGTTCACCTTCATAGTCATTCCACCAACCCCATGCACAACTAAAGTGATCTTCTCATTTCTCAACTTCAGTCTTTCAGCAGCCTTATGGGTAATGTAGTTTGTGTCTGAAGCAAGGTCGATCAAAGTCCCAATCTTCTGTCCTGCATTTGCAGTGACTCGCATCAGCATCATGATGACAGGAAGTTCAGAGAGCCCATTTCTCTGCAGTAGCTCAGATTGACCTGAAGCTTCAAGTGTCACTGCGGTTTTGTTGGTGTTAGTGAAAGCCTTTCTGCATCGATCTGCCATTTCTGGGGAGAGTTCAGACAAGATCTGCTCTTGTTCCTCCGTTAGTGTGCTTTCACATTTGCCATCTTTTACACTCTTTCTCTCTTTCCCTCTTTTGACTTCTTTTGGGCAGAGAAAAAAATGGTGGTCTGGAGCACTATCCTCCCTTTTACAGTCTTTATTTCTGCATAGGAAAATGTCTCTGCAGTATCCATCTTCATCATGGCATAAGAGGCATTTTCTGCATGCTCCAAGCCTTCTCAATGCAGCTTTCTTTTCAGGTAGCTTAAGTCTTTTGAATTTTTTACAAAAGAAGATTTTGTTGTTGTGCCCACTATCGCCACAGACACCACATACCTCCTCAATCTCTTCTTTCTTTGTAGTTCTTGTTGAGGCACTCTTTCTGTCATACTTGTCTAGACGATCTGGTTTTTCCATCTTCTCCACAGTTCTGAGCTGCTCAAGTCTCTCTAGTATTTCCTCTTGACATTTAAGGAAATTCAAGAGCATGTCAAAGTGGTTATCTGATGTGACATTGTTTCTGGGTTCAACCAGTCTCTTTTAATAAAGTCAGGCAACTTGCTTTCAATGGACTTAATTACCAGTGGGTTCTTTATGGCTCCAGAGTTTCCCCAACTCTGTGAGATCTGCTAGGGCCTTCTCCACTGACTGTATGAGGTCAATGACCTTTCTTGGTTGGTTTCCCTTCACATTTGGCATCTTTCCCATCTCTTCAAGGATTTCCACAGTGATGGTTGACTTGTTGCCATACCTGTTCTCTAAGACTCTGAACATGTCATTGGCAGTGGTATATGTGGAAAGTCTGAGGTCTTTTGAGATTTTATCAGCCACACTCTCCAAGAGTTGAATTTTCTTAACTTTAGTTGATCCAGATGGTTCTCCCTGCTTTTGCAGGCTTTCCCAGTCTTTCCTCCATCTGTGATATTCTCTCTTGCTTCCATTGAAGATAGGCAGAGTGGTTGGCTTGATTCTCACTATTGGTGTGAATGCTGCTTGTTGGGGTAGTAGTTTCACTCCTGTCCCTTGCCCATTGATTGCCCGTGCAGTGGCGAATTCAGCTCTCTTTAATTCAAGCCTGTAGTAGAATGCTCTTACATCCTTGACTCTTCCATCTAATTCATCTTTTAATTCCACAGGGATCCATCTCTCCCATGTTGACATTGCTGAGATGGCCTCTTCTATTCTCTTTTCCAAGAGAGCAAGGTGTACTTCGTAGCCCTCCAAATTGGCACTTTCCACAGGTACATCAGCCGCTCTATCATTGGCCTTTTCTGCTTCTAGGATTGCCCCAAGAAGTTCCCTTTTTCCATACCTCGACCACAGGTTTGTTTGAACAATGTCCCTCATCTTTGCCAACTTTGTTTCACTTTCTTTTGCAGATTTCTCAATGTCGGCCTCTTGCTGTTCGTCAAGACCTGCTTCTTCATCTTCAGTCTTGATGTCAGCCTCAAGTCCAATCCTGTAGTCATCATTGGCCTCGAGCATATTTCTGAAACAGTTTGAAAGCTTAGTGAATTCCTCTCTTAACTCCAGTTGAAGCATGCTGCTTGCTTCTCTTGAAATGAAGTTGGCTTGTCTGGTGAAGTTGCTTTTTGCAGTGGTCCTCTCCTTTTTGAGCTCCTGGACCGACTTCCCCAGGATATCTTCAGCCATCTTGACCTCCTCTGCGTCAGCAGCTTATTTCTGATCTGAAGCCATTTATCTTCAGGGCCAGGCCGCTCCGCGTGGTTTACAACTGTCAAGTCCTCCAATTCAATCCCCCAAGGACAACTCAAATTTTGACTAATCACTTTTTATTTTCTTGACTTTGTCAGGTGAATTAGTTTTCTTAGCCTTTATTAGGTTGTAAACCTTTAAAAGATAGAAACAAAAGTTACAATTTTAACAAGCCATGTCAAATGTAACATTTACATTTTTCGAACTCAAAATGAAATGAACAGAAACTCATTTAAACAGAAAAACAAATGAAGTCAATGCTGCAATGTGTTTTTAAACTGAACAGTAGTTAAACATACTTTACACATGTTGTGGAATTTTCTAAAATATCAATGAATCAATCAGAGAGTCAGAGTGGTCAGAAGTAAAAATAATATATTTATTGTCTTGTACAAGGACTCGTCTTACACACGTCAAGCATGCATGAGAGGAGTGAGAGGCAGTCCCTCAAACCTCCTATATATACCTTAAGAGTTGCACAAAATTTCTATCAAGACAATTCCTAAAAAGGAATGGAAAAGGAAACGTCTCCGTTCCCTCCTTCAGGGAATGGGGGTTACAATAGTAACCTAGACGTTCCCTATCAGTCAGTCACGTTCGACGTTACGTCGGACTGACGTCATAGGGTCCCTATGGAAAGCGCCACAGGCACTGGCCGTGTTACGAGAATCGGAGATGCAGATGTTGGCAAGCAGTGGCGTGCCAAGGACAACTGCCTCCGCGGACGTAACCTACCGAGCGCCCCGCGAAAGCCGACTTAGGCCTCCAGGCCAATCGGGATGGAGGGGAAGGCTAACGTGAGGAAGGACTAAGCTGCTGTTCCTGCGTGAGTCTCACGGGGAAGAGAGCTTCGGTATCTCAATCCCACAAATCAGCTCGACCCGCTTAGTTGTCTACGCTGGGGGAGCGCACAGACACTACGGAGACCACACCCTGCCCAAGGGGGAGGTAATGTGCGGCATGACACATATGGACTGACCCGAGGGGCAGTACGACATATGTAAAGTCCCCATGGTAGGTCCTACCCCAGGGAGGAGCGCGTACCAAAGAGACTGGCAGAGCAGAACTGCCAAGGGAAAGACACGGGTTTACCAAGAGGGAAACCGTACCGTGGAGCTGATACAAAACCGAAGGATGCAGGAGGAACTCGAATCAGGGTTCGCCAGACGGGGAACTCACCTGAGGAGTAGATAAGCGCTCGTATCCCCTTATTAAGGGGCATGGCGCTGCAAGCAGGACACCGAGCCGTTCCCAGCACACAGGAAGAAACTGGCTCCACCCGAAGATTGTAGGATCTCGTGAATGTATTAGGTGTCGCCCAGCCCACAGCTTTGCAGATGTCTGTCAGAGAGGCGCCACGCGCCAACACCCAGGAGGAAGCAACAACCCGTGTGGAGTGCGCCCTCCCCCCCAGGGGGCTTGGCTCGCCCTGAGCCTGATATGCCAGGGCGATGGCATTCACTATCCAGTGGGCCAACCTCTGTTTGGAGACAGCTTTTCCCTTCTGCTGTCCCCCAAAACAGACAAAGAGCTGCTCGGAGCTTCTAAAGCTCTGCGTGCGGTCCACATAGACACGTAGTGCACGGACGGGACACAACAACGCGAGGGCTGGGTCTGCCTCCTCCGGGGGCAGTGCTTGCAGGTTCACCACCTGATCCCGAAAGGGAGTGGTGGGAACCTTGGGCACATATCCAAGCCCGGGCCTCAGGACAACGTGAGACAAGGCCGGCCCGAATTCAAGGCACGTTTCACTGACCGAAAATGCCTGCAGGTCCCCTACCCTCTTAAAGGAAGCGAGTGCAGTCAGGAGCACTGTCTTGAAGGACAAGATCTTGAGCTCCACTGACTCGAGGTGCTCGAAGGGAGCTCTCTGTAGGCCTGAGAGGACGACAGAGAGGTCCCAGGAGGGAAAGAGGGGTGGCCTGGGAGGGTTTAACCTCCTGGTCCCTCTCAGGAACCTGATGACCAGGTCATGCTTTCCAAGAGACCTGCCATTGACGGGAACATGGTGAGCTGCAATGGCGTCGACATACACCTTCAAGGTAGAAGGGGACAGCCGCCGCTCCAACCCACCTTGAAGGAAGGAATGCACAGAGCTGATCGGGCAAGTCCGGGGATCTTCCCGCTGGGAAGAACACCACTCAGAGAATAGACTCCACTTCAAGGCATATGCCAGCCTCGTAGAGGGGGCTCTATCCGAAGTGATAGTGTCTACCACCGCCGGTGGTAGGCCACTTAAGTCTTCCGCATCCCGTCCAGGGACCACACGTGGAGGTTCCAAAAATCTGGACATGGGTGCCAAATGGTGCCCTGTCCCTGAGAAAGCAGGTCCTTCCTCAAGGGAATGCGCCAGGGAGGGGCTGTCGCGAGGAGTGAGAGTTCTGGAAACCAGGTCCGGTTGGGCCAGTACGGCGCAACTAGCAGGACCTGCTCCTCGTCCTCCCTGACCTTGCACAGGGTCTGTGCAAGAAGGCTCACTGCGGGAAACGCATATTTGCGTAGGCCCCGGGGCCAGCTGTGTGCCAGTGCATCCGAGCCGAGGGTCCCGTCGGTCAGGGAAAAAAACAACTGGCAGTGGGAGAATTCCCGGGAAGCGAACAGGTCTACCTGCGCTTCCCCAAATCGACTCCAGATCAGCTGGACCTCCTGGGGGTGGAGTCTCCACTCTCCCGGAAACGTGAGCTGTCGTGAGAGCGCGTCGGCTGCACGATTGAGCTCGCCCGGAATGTAGATGGCACGCAGCGACCTGAGCTGCTGCTGACTCCAGAGGAGGGGGTCGAAACCGGCGCAGTGCAAGGTGTACCGCTAGCAACTCGAGGCAGTTGATACGCCACTGCTGCCGGGGTCCTGTCCAGGAGCCCGAGGCAACATGCCCGATGCACACGACACCCCAGCCCGTGGTGGAGGCATCTGTTGTAACAACAACATGCCTGGACACTTGCCCTAGGGCAGTGGTTCTCAAATAGTGGGGGAGCCAGGGGGGGCGCGCGTGACCGTGGGGAACATGCTTTTTTTGTCAGGGAGTAGGTTTTCTTGCACTGAACAAGAGCAGCAGATATGAAGTTCAGATAACAAACCCTTCACCCGTTGATGTGTACGATCACACTGGTTGTCATGTGTTACGTGATCAATCGCTAAATTCACACGTGTTTTCAGTCAGGCACTGATCCAAAAAAGACACGCTCAGAGAACTTGATCATTATAAAGGTTTTTAAGCGACAAACATTCACTTCCACATATCTGAGAATCTGAATATCAGGTAGTTGATAACAGAGCCTACAAGTTAGTGACTATTTTGAATAAAAAATAAAAAAATAAATAAATGTGAAACATCTATCAAACAGCGCTTTTTGTGACTGCGGTCTGTCACATGACAAGCATGACGCGTTGCCATGGAAACAATAAAGTGAAAGTTCCAAAATAGGGGGAGGGGGGGCGCGCAAAATGTTTACTTCTTCCTAGGGGGGGCGCGACAGAAAATAATTGAGAAGCACTGCCCTAGGGGAACTCCAGCCCGTAGAAAAGCAAGGTCCGACCAAGGGCCGAGCGTCTGGCGACAAGCCGGTGTGATTGCCACACGGAATGTGCCCTGGTGCCAAGCCCACCTCGGGACTCGGTCCCGTAACCAGTGTTGAAGTGGTCTCATATGCATCAACCTGAGCGGCGTTACAGCGGCTGCGGATGATATATGCCCAGGAGCCTCTGAAACTGTTTCAGTGGGACCACTGTTTTCCGCCTGACCACTTTCAGGCAGTTCAACAATGACTGTGCACGTTCGTTGGTGAGACGTGCTGACATGGAGACCGAGTCCAACTCCAACCCGAGAAAAGAGATGCTCTGCGCAGGGGAGAGCTTGCTCTTCTCCCAGTTGACCCGAAGCCCCAAATGGTTGAGGTGTCTGAGCACCAAGTCCCTGTGCTCGCACACCCGATCCCGCGACTGTGCCAAAGATAGAATTATCGTTGAGATAATTCAGGATGCGGACTCCCACTTCCCTGAGGAACAAACTTCACTTCATGCCTTGGTGAAGACGCGGGGAGACAGGGACAACCCAAAGGGGAGGACCTTGTACTGGTATGCCCAACCCTCGAACGCAAAGCGAAGGAATGGTCTGTGACAAGGGAGTATCGAGACATGAAAGTACGCGTCCTTCAGGTCGATTGCTGCAAACCAGTCCTGGGAGCAGACGCACGTGAGGATGCATCTCTGCGTTAACATTTTGAACAGAGCCTGTGTAGGGTCCGATTCAAGACACGCAGGTCCAGGATAGGCCATAACCCCCCGACTTTCTTGGGAACGATGAAGTTCGGGCTGTAAAACCCTGACTCCATCTCGGCTGGAGGGACAGGCTCGATAGCGCCCTTCGCCAAGAGGACAGCGATCTCCTCCCGAAGTACAGGGGCGTCCTTGCCTGCCACTGAGGTAGTCAGAACGCCGCTGAACCTGGGGGGCCGCCTGGCGAACTGAATCGCATAGCCGAGTCTGATTGTCCGAATGAGCCAACGAGACGGAGTGGGAAGAGCTAACCAAGCCCCCAAACTCCGTTCAAGAGGCACCAAAGCTCTGAGGCCCAACCCAGGAGGCATGGCGGTGAGTGTGGTGCACTTACCTGGCTCCATAGTCCCCATGAGGGTTCTGGAAGGGAGGGGCAAGGAAGCAGCACGTCCTGGGGCTGCCCGCTCCCCATCCATGGCGAAAGAGAGGTCGGCTGAGAGGGGTGAAGCGAAGCGTCGCCAACTGTCAGCTTGGACCGAGTATGACCCAGAGATGGAGGAAACTGCTCTTTTATTGAAAATGTGGGAACAGAAAGAAACAAAAAGATTCTCCACCCGGCCCTCCTCCGGGGGAAGGAGTGGTGCCCTCACCAGCTCCTGGAAATGAGCAGCTCCTGCCACCTCTGGGTCACCCGTCAAAGGACCGCTTAGATTTTCTCTTGGAGGGTTTAGCGGTCTAACCCTTCCTGCGGGGGTGAGGGGCCTCCGGTCCGGACGGACCCTTTGCAGCCGCAGGGGGACGCCCTCGGCGAGGAGCAGACTGAGGGACAGCCCGTGGCGGTTTGGCAGAATCCCGCCGGGGCAAGATGTGACTCATAGCCTCAGTCTGCTTCTGCACTGTCGAGAACTGCTGTGCAAAGTCCACGACAGTGTCGCCGAAGAGGCCGGCCTGGGAGATGGGGGCATCGAGAAAGCGAACTTTGTCAGCGTCCTTCATCTCAGCCAGGTCCTGGCGCTCCTGGACCACGAGTGTGGACATCGTCTGGCCGAGGGCCCGCGCCGTGACCTTAGTCGCCCGTAGGGTTCCTGCATTTCCTGCATTCCTGACAGTTCCTGCATCAACCCCGGCTCAGACCTACCCTCGTGCAGCTCTTTAAGAGCTTTTGCCTGATAGACCTGCAGGATGGCCATGGCATGCAGGGCGGAAGCTGCCTGTCCAGCGGCGCTGTAAGCCTTGGTAGCCAGGGCTGCCGTTGTCTTACCCGCCTTGGACGGGAGGCGCGGACGATTGCGCCAGGTGTCCAGGTGTCAGGTGTCCAGGTTCCTTCTCACCGTTCCTTCTCACTCATCATTAATAATTTAATGTTCTTTGGGTGGCCAAGTACTATTTGATCCCTGGACCGGTACTGGTTTGCGGCCTGGGGGTTGGAGGACACAGCATCTCATTCTCCTTCTCAGGGATCCACGATTCACACAACAATCATGAGTGGCACATGAGCGGCATGTGAGTAGCGCATATCTTTTTGGGCAATACGTTTTTGGGTTGAGCAGCCTCCCTCATGTCCTGGGAAGATTTGAAGATTTGGGCTAGACACTTTGCTCGCTTTGAAGTACACAACAGCACCACTGCACAGAAGTCACCACCTCCTACCAATGACCAGATGTTGTTACTGCCCATGGACAGCGTGAGAAGATCCCTCAGCAGGGTCAATGCACGAAAAGCTCCAGGTCCTGACAACATTCCTGGACGTGTATTGAGAGACTGTGCAGAGGAACTCACTGATGTCTTCACAGACATCTTCAACATCTCACTGAGTCAAGCTGTTGTCCCCACATGCTTCAAAGCAACCACCATCATTCCAGTCCCCAAGAAATCATCTCCATCCTGCTTCAATGACTACCACCCAGTCGCACTTACTCCCATCCTTATGAAGTGCTTTGAGCGGCTAGTCATTCACCACATTAAGTCTGTCCTCCCTCCCTCCCTGGACAACCTACCAATTTGCATATCAGTCTAAACGCTCGACCAATGATGCCGTCGCCACTACCGTCCATTCAGCACTCACACACCTGGAAAATAAAGACACTTATGCTATTCATAGACTTCAGTTCAGCATTCAATACAATCATCCCTCTACAGCCCACTCAAAAACTGTCACAGCTGGCACTCAGCACATCGATGTGCAACTGGTTGCTGGACTTCCTGACGGGAAGACCTCAGGCAGTTTGGGTCAGCAGTAACTCATCCAGCTCCATCATTATGAACACTGGAGCCCCTCAGGGATGTGTGTTGAGCCCCCTCCTTTTCACTCTTGCAGATTACAAGACTGGAGTTGGTCTCATTAGCAACGATGATGAGACAAACTTCAGGAGCGAGGTGAGCCGCCTGGCCAGGTGGTGTGGCGACAACAATCTCTCTCTGAACGTGAAGACGAAGGAGATTATTGTTGCCTTCAGGAGAATGCACACCCAGCACACTCCTCTGACCATCAACGGTGCTACCATGGAAAAGGTGAGGAGCATCACATTTCTGGGTGTACATATCACGGAAGACCGCCAACACCACAGCACTGACTAAGAAATCACAGCAGCGACTCTACTTTCTCCGTAAGCTGAGAAGAGCCGGAGACCCAGCCCCCATCATGCGCACCTTCTACAGAGATGAACGTGCAAATGAACGTGCCTCTCGCAAAGTCGACCACGACTAATTGTATCTAAATTAACTAGAATTATACCTAATTATACCCTATTATATGTCTAAATTATACCCTCACGTGAAAAACTATTGTTTATATATATATATATATATATATATATATATATATATATATATATATATATATATATATATTTAATATAAAAATAATATATATATATATATATATATATATATATATATATATATATATATATATATATATAGTTTAATTATTATTATATTGAATATATTATATTGCATCTTCAGCAACAGTTTTCTCTCGTAAAAATGAACAGGACATGGCTGCGACAAAACTTCCCATTTCACCTCAGCGAATCCTGCTGAAAATGAAAAATGAAGAAAATATTTATAAAAGATTTACCCACTTAAACTAATTTTTAATTTTTCAGTTTGGGTTAAAGTATGGTATATTGGGTACTTATCACTTCCGTTATTCTCCCAACATTTAGGTTGCAAGGATAATAATGTAATCACATTCTAAGTGATAGTCAGAGTAAGGGAGGAAAATAACCATATTTTACAAATCCAAAAGGATATTTTAAAATAATTTTAAAAAGTTATGTCAATACCCCTTTAAATTCTGAAAAACGTATGATGAATATTTTCCATGTCTGTTTTAGGCAACTCTAAACAGGGAGTTCGCTGTAAAACATGTAAGATGGGAGCTCATCTTTGGTGTGTTTCTGAAGTCTCAGAGAAACCATGCCAAGGAAAGGTATGTTTAATTTGTTCTATTTCATCTCTAGAGTAATGTAATTTCCCTTTTCTACCCCATTATTGTCAGTTTTGTCACTTATCCATTCTAAAACTTATCCATCTAAAACATATATACACTACACTTGTACTGTGTGGTACTACAGATAAGTAGTACAAAGAAAAAATATACACAGTGGTCAGAGTGGAGGATATAATGATAGAAAAACAGAGAGACTCGCATGAGTCATCACCAGAGAGACTGCTGAATTAAAGAGATCAAATCCAAGGATAAGACAGAACCAATAACAGGACAAACATATGATCACAAAGGAAGAGCAATCGGATCCACTGACCAAACTGGACAGAGACCAAGCAAAAAAAAAAAAAAAAAAACTGTTTCTTGAATGAGATCTGAACAAAACCAATATGAGGATCAACAGATTGGACAAGACCAATAAGAATAGCAAGAGCAAAAGTGGCATTCACAAAACTCTGGAACTGAGGAATAATGAGAGAAGCAAGAACAGGTAAGAAACAAATTAATGGCTACACAAAAATATGTTGATGAAGGCATCTCGATGCTGAGTGTATTCAAATCTTACTTGAAAACCCACCTATTCAATCAAGCTTTTAACATATAGCCTCGAACTTGATTGTGATCTTATTTTTTATTTTTTTTTCCTTTTTTTGTTGTCGTTTGATGTTTTTATTGGAAAGCGCCTTGTGCACCTTTTGGTTGTTGGAAGGCACTATATAAATAAAGTTTGATTGATCGATTGAAGTTGCCTGCTGCAGAAGCACTGCCTGAAAGAATTCCCTCCAAAAGTTAGAGATGAACTGGGGGCCCAATCAGAAATTCAGAATACGAGATCCATGAGAATTTGGTCCATCTCTCTCCCAGTTTGGGAACGAAAATGAATAGGACTGGGAGAAGCATCCCAATGGTAAATGTACATATAAGGAACAGCTGGGTGATCAATTTGTAACTTATTGGTTCAATTGGTAACATGATTGGATATAAAAAGAGCATCTCAGAGTGGCAGTGTCTTGCAGAAGTCAAGTCAAGTCACCTTTATTTATATAGCGCTTTTTACAATGTAGATTGTTTCAAAGCAGCTTTACAGGAAAAACAATATAAACAAAAGTTTGTTTGGCTGAACAGAAGCCCCAAAAGAGCAGGTGAATCAATACAATTGATGAATTTTAAGTGTTAAGTTTCCCCAACTGAGCAAGCCATAGTCTAAGATGGGATCTTCATCATCGGTAGTGCATGATATTATGTGTACCAGTATTCAATTCAATGGACAAACTTCAGCATTTCTGACCACCTTACCAAGATACGACACAGTGGCTTGAGCAAAGTCACACTTTGCCAAGCTGATACAAAAGGCGCCTCAACACCGCCTCCTGCGGACTCCCGAGACCTCCCAGACCCTCCTCCAGACTCCCGAGACCTACCAGACCCTCCTCCAGACCTCCCAGACCCTCCTCCGGGCTTCTGAGACCTCCCAGAGCTCCTCACCCTGCCAACGCCTCCGCTGATCCTCACCCTGCCGGCGCCTCCGCGACCCCTCGCCCAAAGACCACCTGGGCCTCCCGACGGCTTACCGGGGAGGCCCCTCAAGAATTTTTTTTTGGTGACTCTGTATACCCCGGTCTCCAGGGAGCCCTCCCTCCAACCCTGTTCATTTGTCATGTGTCTTGTCCTCCTCCTGTTCCCCCTCCCTCCCCTCAGCAAGGTGTTCCTCATTTGGCGTGAGGTCACGTCTTTCAGGTGGGGGTGTACTGTCACAGTCCTGTCGCGTCTGTCACATCCTGGTTTCTCAGTCTTCCAGATCCTTGCCCCTCCTGTCTTGTTAGTTAATTACCCTGTTAATCATGACAGCTGTTTCCATTTCCTTATATACTTAAACCCTCATGTTACCCCTTGTCTTCGTCGGTAAGTGTCAGTGTTAGATGTTCGTCATGAGTGTGTGGACGTTCCTCCCAAGATCCCTGGTTATTACTGAGTTTGAACCATGGAGTGACTTTTGTGTTTCTAGTTTTGAATAAAAGTATTTCTGTTTGCTTACCCGACTCTCCGCGTCCTCTCCGCATCGCACACAAGCGCGCAGTGCTAACACATAGCCTACAAAACTTACAATCATCTTCTGTTCTCCAGAAGATGAAACCATAGGAGATGGAGGTTAATTTCAGGTAAACTTCACCAGTCACCAAATCAGAGTGCATAACTTTATGAAGAGAAACTGTTTTAATTTTTAAAATTAATTTTTATTAAAAATTTAATCCCACTCCCCAAACATCACCGTTCTCAGACTGTGCTGAAAAATGAAAAATGGATTCTAACATAAAATAATCCATAAATCCTGTATCACTCAGAATTATGAAAGGAACTTCTACTCCACCTGATAATGCTACTCGACCTTCTGTAATAAAAGGAGCATAAGTAGAAAAACAATTTGACAATTGAATTTCTTTAGTTTCAGTATCACTTAAGTGAACCGAATTTGCAACTGCAACAGGCTGAGACTTATTCACATCAAAACTCTTATTTTTCTCCTTAAGAATAGGGCAATCCACTCTCGAATACCCTTTTTCCCAACAGTAATTACAAATCTCAGAATGATCAAATGTCCCCACAGAAACGGGACCACCAAAGTAACCCCCTCTCGCTTCTTCACATGTTCTCCAATCAATAGGAGTAATTTGATAAGACCTCTTTTTTATCTTCTCATGTTCCATTTGTAACAACAATAACTCTTTTTGTTGGTCAAAAGTTAAAGCAGACTGTACAGTCAGAAGTGCATGCTCATCGATGTCACTCATTTCAGCTGCCAAGATTTTCTTATCAATTTATTTTTCAACTCTGTTTTAATACTACGTTCTTTTATTCTCTTATCGCTGAGTTTTATTCCATAATACTCCGCAATTTCCAAAAGTTGATCTTTTGTACATTTATTTATCAAAACATGCGGAGGTGATTCAACAAATTTTTCAACATCAGCCATAAGCAATCAAATATTTTCTGCATCATAAGGCGGACCTAAGAGCCTTAAATTTTATTTAAAAATCAGCTGTGTACCTTATAATCTGGTGCACTGCTTCTACTAAATACTGAGCAAATGGTCTGAATTCTTAGGAACGTGATATTTCAGTTTTTCTTTTTTAATAAATCTGCAAAAAAGTGTTTTTCTGTCAATATGGGGTGTTGTGTGTACATTAATGAGGAAAAAACTTAAACGATTTTAGCAAATGGCTGCAATATGACAAAGAGTGAAAAATTTAAGGGGTCTGAATACAGTGGAACCCACTTAACTCAACCTCGGTTATCTCACCAACCCTGTTATGTCGATGTTTTTGAAGTGGAACCACCAAACTCCCTATTTTTCTTAGCATTTTCTTATGTCAATTTTATGTCGCCGAACCCTGAAATCTCAATCACAAAATAGGGACAAAGTCGAGACAAGTCGGGACAAACATCTGTTATCTCAAGCTCCATGACTAATGATAGTACCGAGTTCACTGTGCATGTGTAGCAGATCCAGTTCTTCTCATAAGAATTTCACACGTCTCACAGGAACGTTGATATAACTTGACTTTATTAGTCCTGAAACACATGAGACTTTTCGTTAGTACGTCATCAAACTGCGCCAACCTCTTCCGGCGTTACACACTCGTCAGCATCCATTTACGGTCTGATGCTGACAGATCACAATTATATTTAACAATGTAATACAAATTAAAATAAATAAATAAATAAAAATAAAACAGTGTGTTGTGTATTCTTCACTCAATCACATACACTTTTTCTCATATTTCAACAATGATTGATATGTGTAATAATGTTCACAAGAATCAACACACAAAACATGCATCTACAATGATGCTGCATAAACACCAACACAGTGTACAAACTAAATATAAGACACTAGAATGCATTACAGAGAAACATCAAAAAGAAAAATGAACGTTGTCAGCTTTCACTTTGAACTCAGCGATTTAACATACCTGAAACACATGAGACACTCGTTAGTACGTCATCAAACTGCGCCAACCTCTTCCCGCTACACACTGCGCACAAATAAGGCGTCAATGAGCACCATGTGCGTTAAACAAAACTCACACAAAATTCACAGAATACGAAATACATATACAGTGGTACCTCGGTTTACGAGCGACTTGGTATACGAGAAAATCGGTGTACGAGCATGGAGGGTTGAATCGGTGTACGAGCATTGTATCGGAGTGCGAGCAAATTTTTCCCTCACCCACGCGCATTTTTGTCCTAACGATCTTCACGGGCAATTTTACTGGAAATATCCTAATGACAGCCTCTCATAAGTCCCGCAGTTCCAACCCCTTTATCACCCCTTAAAGCATTCATTCTCTCAGCCTCACTCTGATGGCTGCATCAATCCCCACAGTGATACTTTTTGAAGTGATAACATTAATTAATTGTGATCGCTATTGTTCACGTAGTGAAATATATATGTGGTTCATGAATTCATTGTCTCCTCACTTCTCTCCACTCCGGAGCTCGTGTTGGTGTCGCGCGAGTCTCCCGGCGCTCGCGGTGGTGTCGCGCGAGTCTCCCGGCGCTCGCGGTGGTCGCGCGCGAGTCTCCCGGCGCTCGCGGTGGTCGTGCGCGCGTCTCCCGTTCCACTACTTTCACTATGGATTATCACTTTGTTTGTTTTCTGCACTATTATAATAAATGCACTCATTTGCACTTGAATCCAGGTTTTGTGTTTTCCCCCTCCCTCCTCTGTCTCTCATCTCATTCATGCCAGCAGACGCTGCTCAAAGTGAGTTACAGTAAATTGTCAAGTATCTTTAGAGTTTAATTGTCTAAAGTTTAATTGTCTGTTTAAAGAGTATTTATATGAGATCTTAATGGTTATAATTTTAACTGTAATTAATAGGGTAAAATAAAAACAAAATATTTAAAATGGGCATTTATGGTCGTGTGGAACGAATTAATTGATTTTCGATACATACTCGATACATCAGAAGAAGAATGGCATCTACGCTGATATTGGTCTCTGTTTATTCCGAGGTTATCGTGGTCAGCTGGATCCGGGCCATATCCAGATCAGATGAAGGACCTGGGGCCTCATGTATCAACACCACTTACGCACAAAAACATTGCGTTCGCCAGCTTTCACGCTCACGGTCGGATGTACTAAAAGTGAAACTAACGTGACAATGTGCGTTTCTCCACGGCAAGTTCATGTCAGGCGTAAGTACATATCTCATTGTTTTGTCCATTGGCGACTACTACAGGCAATGAAGTGAAGCTGCAAACATTATACAACGAATTTGTATATATACAAATATATAAAATATTATAAATATAATTAAATAAATAAAAATAAAATATATATATAAAATATATATATATATATATATATATATATATATATATATATATATATATATATATATATATATATATATATATATATATTGTCACACAAGCCTTATGGGAATATTCTATAAATTATGCAATTAAGTAAGAACATATAAAAACACGTGCAAATTGAAGGGTAAAATGAACAATTAGTCTATGGCAATGGCAGCTTTGGCAATATTAGAGGACATTGCTAATGGCAGAATCCGAAGAGAACGAGTTTTTAGGGACCACAATGATTTCCTGGCCCAGGATGACTGCCTTATCAGCCATTTCAGATTTCCAAGGGCTGATATCCTCCGAATCTAGTTGGGTCCGAATCTAGAGAGAGAGACAGCGAGGAAACACGCAATTCCCGTTCCGTTACAGGTGCCGACAACGCTTGGTTTCCTGGCAACTGATTCTTTCCAAAGGGAACTGACAGACCGCTCAGGAATCAGCGAGTCGTCTTTGAGCCGCGCAAAGCCAGCTGTCCCCATATGATGCAGTTGACCAGCCAAACATTAAAATGCAATTTACAGCGATAGTCGGTTTCCCTAATGTAATCGGAGCGATCGACTGCACACACATATAAGGCACCATCTGAAGATGAATTTGCATACGAGAATCGGAAACATTTCCATTCAATAAATGTGCAGATTATATGTGATGCACAAATACGCCTAAAAAATATTGTGGCAAGGTGGCCTGGGTCAACCCATGATTCATACAACCTTACAAAAAGCTTGGTTGGGTGACAGCTGGTAGCTGACAGAGTGCGCGATGGCTTCTTGATGAGTGATGCATTTAAAGTTATGGTTCTATCTAATAGTACTTTTTATTTTTATTTATTTGCATTTAATTAAAATAATTATATAACAATGATATATAATAATTGTATTTAATTATACAACAACCCTTCAGAAGACCGCGGTTATCCACTAAAGACAATTATAAGACCATTTATTTTTAGGATCATTTACAGTGCAACTTTCAGATCCAACCGCATTGACGGCATCAGCTAAACTCCCCCATATTTTCATTTTTTTTTTCCTTTTGTTATTAATTCAGGAGGACAAAGTTCCAAATATTTTTTTTTTCTAATTTCTACCTCCAATAGTAGCATTTCCAATTCACTTTCTGTACTTTCACTTTCGTTTTCATGCCGCTTCCTTTTCCCAAGTGGACTCATTACCATATTTAAATCAGTTTAATTAAGGGAGGAGACTGGGTGGAGTGTTGTGCTCGTGCATGTGCGCTCAATTTCACGTGAATCGGGATGTACGAAGAGAATATGCGCGGGATCCTTCGAACGCAGAGATTGATACATCTGGATTTTTTTGTGCGTTCGCACATTCACAGCTTTGTCCGTAAGTGATGTTTCAGTATGAATTCAACGCAAGTCTTAGTACATGAGGCCCCAGGACACGAGCACAGCACTGCCCTGAAGTGTCTGCGGAGATCGTGACTCTACTAGACCCTCCCCTGTGACGATCATGAACCCATCTCTAACCGGACCAAATTGGACTTCATATTGGACTTGAATTGTTGTATAATAATCATGCACTGTTTGGCTGTTGGCCAGAGGAGAACTGGTCCCCCGACTGAGCCTGGTTTCTCCCAAGGTTTTTTCTCCATTCTATTCTTCATTCGTTACGTCACCTGCCGGAGTTTTGGTTCCTTGCCGCTGTCGCCTATGGCTTGCTCAGTTGGGGAATCTTAACACTTAAAATTCATCAATTGTATTGATTCAGCTGCTCTTTTGGGGCTTCTGTTCAGCCAAACAAACTTTGTTTATATTGTTTTTCCTGTAAAGCTGCTTTGAAACAATCTACATTGTAAAAAGCGCTATATAAATAAAGGTGACTTGACTTGACTTGACTTATGGGGGAAATTGTTTTGGTGTACGAGCATTTTGGGATACGAGCTCGCTCTTGGAACGAATTAAACTCGTAAACCGAGGTATTACTGTATACACACAATAGATTCGCGACAGGCACACATTAAACAAACTCCAGACCCATCAACACTATCAAACATCAACATTTAACAGGAAGAGTGAGGAGGAGAAAAATATGTGTCTTGCCTCATCAGCGTCCATTTGCGGTCTGAGGCTTACGTAACTCTCGCACCCACAATAGGTGTAAAGCGAATAAAACATTGTAGTAAACAGTTCCCACCAACTAAATATTTCATGAACTATATAAACATTTAATATACAGTAGTAAATAAATTGTCTTCTATAAATAATAGTTTTGGGAAGTTCATACAAAAACATAAGACAGTAAACATTTCTCTTCCCAACTGGCTACACATGCGCTGAGTTCGCGTTGCACGTGCATCAGTCTGCATGGTCGCTCACTCCAATGATGCTTCACTCACTCTTACAGCGCAGTGCCGTCCAGCCGCAGAAGAACTAATGCAAAAATCAAGCTTTACAGATACTATCTTGGAAGAGGAGGCACACGAGTTTGAATGTGTTTATGTGTGTTGTGACTGTGTTTACGCTGTGAGTGAAATTGTGTTTGCAATGTTGGAGAATATAATTAAAGGTTTGTATTGAGAATTGAAGGTGTTCTTTATTGTATACTGGTAAATCTCTGCTGTTAGTTGGTGCACATATGCCTTTTGTTGTTAACAAACATATACAGTGCATGTACATTTTTAGCGTGCCGATCGCTTCATCAAACAAATCACCATCCATTTTCTCGATCCTCGGTTATCTCGATCCTTGGTTTTCTCGATGCTTTTTTGCAACCCCCCGAGGTCGTCGACATAACCGGGTTCCACTGTATATACATACCAATAGAATTTTTTTTCTGCAAAAAAAAAAAAAAAAAATATATATATATATATAAAATGCTTTCTTTTTCTGAAATTGTAAAACAGGGATTGAATTACTATATCTCTTATGTGTATTTCTCTTTTTTTCTTCAAGTCTGGCATGTTCAAGAGGAATTTAAGCTCATCTGTACTGACCAATGATCGATTATGTGCTTTGAAGACACAGGGTATGTGCGTCAGAAGAAAAGTAGTATTATAGTATTATTACTAGAATTTGTTATCATATTATTTTAATATATTATGATTATCATAAGCACAATGGTTTGTACCACAAAGAGTTTTACCATTGACTGCACATTGTTCCAATTTTCCAGTCATTTACCTATGGTTGCTGATCTATAATCTTGAACATTAACAGTGATGTCTTATTTCTGAAAGTAAAGTAGATACTTAAACTTTTGGTTTTTAAACAGAAGTATAATTATGTCCTCAAAGTATGCTTGGCTCGCAGTTAACATTAGCTTCTCTTTTGATAGCAGTCAATAAAAATAAAATTCACTACACATTTTGGATTTTTTGAGGTAGTATAAACATCTTATAAATGTATCAACTTTGGGAATGGAGTAAATAGTACATGGATGGAACTGAACCTGTACAACACAGGTCTCACCCACACAGAAAAAATACATGAATAATCATGTACTAAATCATGAACGAATGAAGAGATATCCTTAACTACGACAAGAGTCATATGATTTCATGTATGAATAACAGCAGCATTGGCTACATATAACATGTTTGATAATTAGTGCCTTAATTAACATTTGAGGCTAATTAAATCAAGCAGGCTTCATAAGAATAAATAATAAATATTTTTGTAATTTGTTTAGTATTGTAAAAATTTAAACTATTTACATCTGAAGCTTTGTCATAAACATTACTGAATGGCATTACATTTTTCATTATTACAATTGTCATTACTTTCACTGATCTTCCTTATCAAATGTAGAAAATACTAAATCCACAAATAATTGCTCTTAAAAGGTTTTTGTCACAATTCTGTCATGTCTCTGTCAACTTCCTGTTTAATCATTCACTTCATCAGTCTTGTGACCTGTGTCTAATCATACCTTGTGTATATTTTCCATTGTTTTTCTCTCTGTCTTTATCCGTCAAGGTATGTGTTAGTGTCAGTGTTGGAAGATGTAACGTGTGTCTTGTTGGACTCCTTGCCGTTGAATCATTAACCTGTGTTGCACAAGATAAATTTTGGGACCTTTACTTTTTAATATTTATATTTTTCCACTTGGCCAACTTTTACGAACTCTTGGTGTTAACTTTCGCTTTTATGCTAATGATACTCAGATCTACATACATTCAAAACATGATGTCAATATGCCTGTGTCTCTTCTTTCTCAATGTTTTACTGAGATGTAAAAAATGGATGATGGATGTCTGAGAATTTTCTCTGTCTTAACAGTGACAAAACTGAAGTGATGCTCATTGGCTCACCTCATCAGAGTCCATATCTTTAAGTGTGGATGGCTCTGCTTTAATATTCCAAACTAAATAAAAAAATCTAGGATTGATATTTGATGCCAACTTAATATTTGACCTTCATGTCAGTAACATAGTCAAAGCATAATTTTTCCGTCTTAGAAACATTGCCAAACTACGCCCCATGTTGACTTTCTCTGTGGCTGAAAAGTTAATCAACACCTTCGTGTTTTCATGCATTGACTATTGTAATGCATTGCTGGCTGGAGTCTCTAGAGCTACCCTAAGTAAACTACAGTTCGTACAAAATTCAGCTGCCAGAATTTTAACAGGAACCAGTGCAAGGGAGCACATCACACCGATCCTTGAAAAATTGCACTGGCTCCCTGTTAGTTCTCGTATTGATTTTAAAGTTCTCATGCTCACGTAGAAGCCCTTGAATAATCTGGCACCTCAATATTTGTGTGAAGTTTTAACACTCTACACTCCTTCATGCGCACTATGCTCCTCTGAAGCTGGTCTCTGAACTATCCAAAAAACACGGTTAAAAACTATGGGTGATTGGGGTTTTTCCTCCTTGGCTCCTCCCTGCCCTCTGAGATTAGGAATGCAAAATGCCTCTAAGGGGAAATCATTACTTAAAACGTACTATTTTAGGATAGCTTTTATGTTTTTCATTTCATTACTCTTGCTTGTTTTATTTTGGCTTTTTAATTGATTTTTACTGTCATGTGTATCTTTTAATTTTACATGTATGTAAAGTGCTTTGAGATACTAATTTAAAGGTTCTATATAAAATTGTTCATTATTATTATTATAAGATGTGCCCTTTTATTTTGTGTTTGAAAGTTACCTTTCGTTCCTTTATTTTTGTCCTCCTGCACTACACGGCAAACAGATCAATGGGTCTGGTTTGTCACTGCAAAAGGACTAAAGAGTGTTGTGGCAAAACTGTAGAGTCTAAGTTCTCTCGCTGGGTCAATCAGAGAAAAAAGGCTAAGAGTGTCACGGTTAATGAATTCGTTGTCTCCTAGTTACTGCCTGTGTGTGCATGCGGGGTGTGTGTGGGAGGCGTGGTCGCTGATCACACACTCATCATCGTTATCCATCTCACCTGTTATCCATCTGCTCTACCTATTTAGTTCCCATCTCTCCCTCACTGTGTTGTCGAGTTGTTGCTTTCCCATGTGCATCCGTGGCGTCGTTCCTGTGGTTCTGAGTCTGCGTGTTCCCGAGTTCCTGAGTTTCTGTTCCTGTGTCTCCGTGTTCATGCTCACCACCACCACCTTGGATTACGCACAGCACGCCCAGCACCTGGAAACCCATTGTGTCCCTGCGTCCTATAGAACCATACCACTCAAACTCACCACCGCAGGTAATCACGTTGAGACCATAGACTTTTTCATCACTGATTCCCCCTCGACACCCATCATCCTCGGTCATCCCTGGCTAGCCAAACACAATCCCAGGGTTGACTGGGGACACAACACCGTCACGAGTTGGAGTGATCAGTGCCATGCCTCTTGTCTTGTGTCAGCAGGTTCGTCTGTGTCTAGTTCTGTGTTGCAGGAGGAGCCACCGAATTTGTCTAACGTGCCCTCGGAGTACCTGGACCTGAAGGAAGTGTTCAGTAAGTCTCGGGCTGCTTCTCTTCCTCCGCATCGTCCCTACGACTGTGCTATAGAGTTATTGCCAGGTATGTCTCCGCTTAAGGGCAAATTATACTCGCTTTCCACTCCTGAAAGGGAGGCCATGGAGAAATACATTTCTGATTCCTTAGCCACCGGGTTCATCCGCCCCTCTTCATCTCCGGCGGGGGCGGGATTCTTTTTTGTGGGGAAAGATGGTTCTCTGCGACCTTGCATTGATTACCGAGGGCTGAACAACATCACGGTAAAGACTACTTATCCTTTGCCGCTGATGTCTTCAGTGTTCGAGAGGTTGCAGGGAGGATCTATTTTCACAAAATTGGATTTACGGAATGCATATAATTTGGTTCGCATAAGAGAGGGGGATGAGTGGAAGATGGCATTTAATACCCCTAGGGGACACTTTGAATACTTGGTCATGCCTTTTGGGCTGTCCAACTCCCCAGCGGTCTTCCAAGCACTCGTCAATGACGTGTTGAGAGACATGATAGATCAGTTCACGTATGTTTACCTGGATGACATACTGATATTTTCGAGTGCTCCAACGGTTACTATTGAATGGGCTTTTTGTCAAGGTGGAGAAATGCGTTTTTCATGCACAGTCTGTTCCTTTCTTAGGGTACATCATCTCGTCGGAGAGAGTGCGCATGGATCCCGACAAGGTTAAGGCTGTGGTAGAATGGCCAACCCCGGACTCTCGCAAGGCCCTGCTGAGGTTCCTGGGGTTCGCCAACTTCTATCGACGTTTCATTCGTAATTTCAGCCAACTAGCCGCTCCTCTGACAGCCTTGACCTCCCCCAGAACTCCGAAGCGGCGTTCTCCAAACTCAAGAGCCGCTTCGTTTCGGCTCCCATCCTGATCACCCCTGATCCCACACGGCAGTTCGTGGTGGAGGTCGACGCTTCAGAGGTGGGGGTAGGTGCGGTTCTCTCCCAGCGCTCTTCCTCAGATGATAAGATGCACCCCTGCGCGTTTTTTTCCCATCGTTTATCCCCAGCAGAGCGTAACTATGATATTGGTAACCGAGAATTTTTGTAAGTTAAGCTTGCATTGGAGGAGTGGCGCCACTGGTTAGAGGGGTCAGGGGTGCCTTTTCTAGTTTGGACTGATCACAAGAACTTAGAATACATTAAAACAGCCAAAAGACTTAACTCCAGGCAGGCTCGGTGGGCCCTTTTTTTCGGACGTTTTGACTTTTTACTATCGTACCGCCGGGGTTCCAAAAACATCAAGCCCGATGCTTTATCTCGCATTTTTGATCGATCCGACCGCCCGTCCACTCCCGAGTGCATTTTTCCAGAGAAACTCATTGTTTCCACACTTGTATGGGAGGTCGAAGCGAAGGTCAAATCGGCCTTAGAAGGGGTAACGCCTCCGCCCGGGGGCCCACCTAGTCGGTTGTTCGTACCGGAGAGAGTCAGATCCGAGGTCCTCCAGTGGAGTCACTGTTCTAAGGTAGCTTGTCATCCAGGAATCAGTCGCACCAGTTTCTTGGTTAAACAACGATTCTGGTGGCCGAACATGGCCCGTGACATCCGAGATTTTGTATTGGCTTGCTCAGTTTGCGCCCAGGGTAAGACTTCCAACCGTGCACCAGATGGGTTGCTTCAGCCGCTGTCAGTGCCTTCGAGACCCTGGTCCCACATAGCGCTAAATTTCGTCACCGCCCTCCCACCCTCCCAAGGGAATACGGTTGTTTTGACCGTAGTGGACCGGTTCTCGAAGGCCGCACATTTTATACCCTTACCCAAACTACCCTCAGCTAAGGAGACAACGGCAGCTGTCATTGAACACGTCTTTCGCATTCATGGCCTCCCGAAAGACGTGGTCTCTGACAGAGGGCCCCAATTTATTTCCAAATTTTGGAGAGAATTTTGTAAACTACTGGGTGCGAGTGTGAGTCTGTCTTCGGGTTTCCATCCCCAGAGCAACGGCCAAACCGAGCGGGCCAACCAAGATCTCGAGAGGTGTTTACGGTGTACCGCGTCCCAGAATCCTGCTTCCTGGAGCCAGCAACTCCCGTGGGTTGAGTACGCGCATAACTCGTTACCAGTATCATCCACGGGCCTGTCGCCTTTTGAATGTAGTTTAGGGTACCAGCCACCTATCTTTCCCAGTCTGGAATCCGAAGTCGCGGTCCCCTCTGCCCACGCATTCGTCCAGAGGTGTCGTCGCAACTGGAGTAGAGCCCGGGAGACTCTACTGCAGGTGGGAGCGTGCTCCAAGGCCCAGGCCGATCGCCACCGGTCGAAGCCGCCCGTCTACGTCGTTGGTCAAAAAGTGTGGCTTTCATCCAAGGATATTCCTCTCCGCTCCGTGTGTAATAAGCTGGCTCCCAAATTCATTGGCCCGTTTCCTGTCACCAAAATCATTAGTCCGGTGACAGTCCGCCTCAAACTACCTCCCGCGTACGGGAGGATTCATGCTGCCTTTCATGTATCCAAAATTAAGCCCGTTATTCGTTCCTCCATTAACCCGCCCATCCCGGTTCCTCCACCGCCGCGTCTCGTAGACGGGGAACCAACCTATTCGGTTAATCGTATTCTGGACTGGAGGAGGGGACGTGGATTCCAGTACTTGGTGGACTGGGAGGGGTACGGTCCAGAGGAGAGAAGTTGGGTGCCTGCCCGGGACATACAGGATCACTCCCTTTTCGATGATTACAATCGACAGGTAAGTTCCCCTGGGAGCGTCGAGACTACTGAGAGGTACTGTCACGGTTAATGAATTCGTTGTCTCCTAGTTACTGCCTGTGTGTGCATGCGGGGTGTGTGTGGGAGGCGTGGTCGCTGATCACACACTCATCATCGTTATCCATCTCACCTGTTATCCATCTGCTCTACCTATTTAGTTCCCATCTCTCCCTCACCGTGTTGTCGAGTTGTTGCTTTCCCATGGGCATCCGTGTCGTCGTTCCTGTGGTTCTGAGTCTTCGTGTTCCCGAGTTCCTGAGTTTCTGTTCCTGTGTCTCCGTGTTCACGCTCACCACCACCACCTTGGATTACGCACCGCACGCCCAGCACCTGGAAACCCATTGTGTCCCTGCGTCACCGCCAGCCGGTCCCGGACTTCACTATCTTTGTGTTCATCAATAAACACTCACTCGCACTTGAATCCGTCTCCGACTCCTTTCTGACAAAGAGTCGCAGTTTCCAAGTCCGCAGAAGAAACCTTTATTGCCGCCAAGAAAGTGAGATGATAGCTCTATGTCTGACTGCAGACCACTACGCATCTGATTTCTGAGTCAAATCCATCCCATTATATTCTTTTCTCTTATCGTTCAATGTCAATCAGTAGATATCAGCCTGGACCATCTGCAACCATAAATTTCACTTAAAAACATTCTAATCATCTTGGTGGCAGCGCTTCTTTGTGCTTGCGCTTCAGAAGTTATATTTTGAAGGCCACTGACTATCTGTGTATCTGTTTTGGCCCTCTTCCCAGACCTGGTGCCGTCTATCAAATCATAGGTTCTTATCATTAGCAGGGCCTATGTCCTCACTAGCTCCACACCTGGGCTTTTGAAGGACATTTTTAACAACTTCAGCACATACTAGCTCGGCACTTAAATGTTTTTTGAATGACATGAATAACTTCTACAAACACTAGCTCTACACTTAAGTTTTCAAAAACATATTAATTTCTTCTTCTTCTAATTTCTTTGCCACTTGGAGACTGGTAATAACAAAAGGCATAACAGTCGCTGACACGAGGAGAGGCCAGTTGGCGAGTTGAAAGTGTCAGAAAGAGCCATGTGACAAGCAACTCAGGCTTCCCAGCATATCTGCAAAAACTGCAAAAAGGACTGCCACTCACGCATAGGTCTCAACAGCCACAGCAGACGATGCCAACAATCAAAAGACTGACGAAATCTCAAGGACACTATACGTATGGTCTTCCGAGACTAAATTGCCAATGAATGAATGATTAATTTCTTCAACACATCCCCCCTTAGGGGCTCTTTAAGCCCCACTACTTATACCCTCTTTCTTTTGTGACTTAAGAACAGTCACCCTCTCTACCTTACCAAACGACTTCCTCATAATGACACACTCTGGAGGAGTTCCTGGAGGAGATGTCTGAGACCAAACATCTTCTCTCTTACTTGACTAGAAAGTAAAAGATATCAGCTCCCTTCTAAACCCATTCTTTGAAGGGGATGGTTGTCTGCACATCTCAACTTGATACATGAATCATAATATAGTATATATCAGCAGATTACATATTCCAGTAAATACTTCATATATTGGTGTATATGCAGTCCTTCGATGCCAGATGAACTCTCAGACGCTTCCGGTGGCCTGGAGCGCTATCTGGGTTGCTCCTCCATTGCCAGAGGTACCCTAGACCTGCCAAGGGTACTGTCTGGTGTTGGGGCTGGCAGTGGGTTTTTAAACCACCAATAGGGCCAACCCTTGCTGCCAAGTACTGAGGTACTCGTCAATCCATCTTTCACTCATCATCCGAACTTCCAGTGTAAATAAGTGCACAATATACTTAACAGTGATTTGACTAATAGTTAGCAAACAAGAAAATAGAGCATCATTCGTTACAGGGTGATATTCAAAAGATGTATTTTTTAGCATTCATGCTATATGATAGCAAAGAAAACAAAATTAGGAAAAGGGTTAAATGCCAAAATAACAAACAGAATCATTTCTGCCTACCTGCTGTCACGGTCACGTCACGTCTAGCACTTCCGGGTTTCCCCGTGTCTCCCCATTCCTTCCCACGCCTGTCTTGTTAGTCATTACCCCGTTAATTATGTCAGCTGTTTCCCATTTGCCCTCGTGTTTAAATCTCCCTCATGTTCCCTGTGTCGGTGTGGATGATTGTCAGTGTTCTTAGTGCCGTTAGAGTGTGTTGATGTATCTCCCGAGTTTCTGAGTTTGCACCATCGCGTGCGTTTTCTGTTTGTAGTTTAAAGTGTTTTGTGTTAATAAATCCGTCAGCAGTATCTCCAGTGTCTCCTCGTCTGTCCCTGCATCGCACACAGCACCCAGCGCGTGACAGAATCATCCACCGGGTTTGTCACCCCCAAAGGACTTCACCGGCGAAATGGATTATTTTCGTCAGAGAGAAGCTGAGCTTCAACTGCTGGCTTCCCGGCAAAGTGGCCGCCGCCTTGAGGACTATGTGCGGGAATTTATTGATCTCACGCACCTGGTGAAATGGGACGATGTGTTTTTGAATTCCCTATTCGAACGAGGGCTAGACACCATGACCCTCCGGAGCCTTGAAGGAACAAGATTCTCATTGAGTGACAACATCAACCTCATATTATGGCTCAATGGGTCCGACTTCAAGGTCGAGGAGGCGTCCGAACCATCGTTCTCGATCGCCGTATCCGAGCCATCGCTCCCGAGCTCCACGACCGGTGCCACGCCCCCGAGCCGCTGCCGCCGTCGTAAACGGGGTAAGAGGAGCGGCCATCGCCCCGAGTCTGAACTGTGTGAACCGAGTCCCGAGTCTGAACTGTGTGAACCGAGTCCCGAGTCTGAACTGTGTGAACCGAGTCCCGAGTCTGAACTGTGTGAACCGAGTCCCGAGACCGAACTGAGTGAACCGAGTCCCGAGACCGAACTGAGTGAACCGAGTCCCGAGACCGAACTGAGTGAACCGAGTCCCGAGACCGAACTGAGTGAACCGAGTCCCGAGACCGAACTGAGTGAACCGAGTCCCGAGACCGAACCGAGTGAACCGAGTCCCGAGACCGAACCGAGTGAACCGAGACCCGAGACCGAACGGAGTCCCGAGACCGAACCGAGTCCCGAGACCGAACTGAGTTAACCGAGTCCCGAGACCGAACCGGGTCTCATGAATGAATTGAGTCTGCGTCCCGCGGCCGCCATGGACCTCCCGTGGCCTGACTCACCGCCGCCGGTCGAGGAGGACCTCCCGTGGCCAGAACCACCTCCGCCGGTCGAGGAGGACCTCCCGTGGCCAGAACCACCTCCGCCGGTCCCTCTGGACCCGCTCCCAGACCTCCAAGCTCGTCCAGACCCGCTCCCAGACCTCCAAGCTCATCCAGATCCGCTCCCAGACCTCCAAGCTCGTCCAGACCTCCAAGAACCCCTCGCACTGCCGGCGCCTCCCGAGCGCCTCGCCCTGCCGGCGCCTCCCGAGCGCCTCGCCCTGCCGGCGCCCCCCGAGCGCCTCCGCCTCCCCCTAGTACCATCTAGGCCTTCCGACGGTTTCCTGGGAAGGCCTCTCAAGAATTTTTTGGGGGGGGGTGATAGTGTGATTTTGAGGGTGGGTGGGGAAAAGGAGGCGGAGCCTCCGGGGAAAGTCAGGACCCCGGCTCCGCCCTGGACTTTCCACACTGCCCAGCACCCTGTCTCCCCAGCACCACCCTGGACACTCACTCAAGCCTGGCCCCTAGTTCCCCCGGTACCTCCCTGGACACTTCCCGGTGTCTGGCCCCTGGTCCCGCCTGCACCACCCTGGTTCCCTATAGCCCCAGCACCACCCTGGAGACCTCCATGACTCTGTGTATCCTGGTCTCCAGGGTGCCCACCCTCCCACCCTGGTTAGGATGAATGGTTGTCTTGTTTGTTTTGTCCTCCTCCGGGTCCCCCTCCCTTCCCTCCCCAAGGTGTGTCTCTTACGGCGTGAGGTCACGCCTTGTGGGAGGGGGCGTGCTGTCACGGTCACGTCACGTCTAGCACTTCCGGGTTTCCCCGTGTCTCCCCATTCCTTCCCACGCCTGTCTTGTTAGTCATTACCCCGTTAATTATGTCAGCTGTTTCCCATTTGCCCTCGTGTTTAAATCTCCCTCATGTTCCCTGTGTCGGTGTGGATGATTGTCAGTGTTCTTAGTGCCGTTAGAGTGTGTTGATGTATCTCCCGAGTTTCTGAGTTTGCACCATCGCGTGCGTTTTCTGTTTGTAGTTTAAAGTGTTTTGTGTTAATAAATCCGTCAGCAGTATCTCCAGTGTCTCCTCGTCTGTCCCTGCATCGCACACAGCACCCAGCGCGTGACACCTGCCTACTCTACCCATTGTCTAAATACTTATCTAAGTTTTTTTTCCCCAAAAGAAAATACATAATTTGGCTATCTCCCTCTCTCCCAAAAACATCATCAAATTTTCAAAAGTAAAATTGGCACCCCTTCCTTTTTGAAGATCTTACAGGAAGTCGTCCAGTTCATCTAGTCCTGGACCAATTGGAGACCCTCCTGTGGTAGTGTAGCATCCAGCATCAACGTCATGTCAGATACAGATATGGTTATCATCTGTTTGGCCACAGCATTCACCATCATTGATCTAATAAGAGGTATTACACAGCAAAACAACAACAAAAGCTGGTGGAGATAAACTATGATGAATCACTGGTTTCACCGCAATTGCATGAAAGGGCTGTACGCTCTAAAGCAGGGGTCTCAAACTCAAATTAGCTGGGGGCAGCAGGAGGCAGAGTTTGGGTGAGGCAAAGTCGCATCAAGTATTACACAAAAAATATATTTTCTCAAACGTCATTATTGACAGTTCTTTAACTTCAATGGGTTCTTCTGAGCATGAACTGTCCTGAACATAAACAGAATATTGAAGAACATAAACGGTTCTTCTGAATATGACTTGAGACCTGCAGCACTTCCTCTGCAAAATAATCCTTTTTTTCTCAACTGTGGCGGAAACGGGCTTCCATACTTTCCTGATGACATGAACATCGTAACATTTGTATATGGTAGAAAATACAGAGATAGGCGACTGCTACCGGGCTGTTAATTATCAGCTGGGACTGTGGGACACCTTTAATACATGTATTATATACAGACAATGGGATGCAGCCAGGTTCATCGGGACAACCTAGCCAACACCGATGTCCCGTTGACTATGTAGCCGGGGCAGATAACCGAGGCCCCTGATGAGCCTCAAGCTGAACTCTGAAGCTGGACGAGGGGCGGGATCTGGCTGTGCTCCACTGCCCTCGGTGACACTTTCAACGGAGCATCGGTGTTGGTCCTTGATTTGCAGATTCGTCATGATAACATATCATTCGCACGGATATCAGTTCTGAATAAGAGACAAATATCCCAATTGTAATTTTAAAAGGTTTATTTCTTTGCAAAGAAAGGACACAGTCATACAGACATCCGAAGCTGCCCTGCAGAGTGTGACAAAGAAGGGAGGGCCGCTTCGGCACTTATATCTCTAGTCAAGGCTAAAGACTCAGTTGTTATTTTCCATTCCTTATCAGGAACACATTACCCTCTCTATACCTCAAGTGTATTTCTTCAGACTTATTATATTTTACTTACTACTTCTACAGAATAAAAATACAATTAATGTCACACAATAATCAATAATGTCAAGAGAAAACATATCATCTATAAAATTCCATCACAATTCCTCCCTTTTTATCATTCATTGATAACTAAATAATATTCAGAATTTTGGTCCTTTCATTACATCTATTCTCTGATTTTCATATAAATCATCACTCACTTGAATTTGAGAAGGAAGAAATGCTAAGGCTGTTTTTGTAGGGAAAGTCCCCTTGTTATAATCAAGCAATTATATACATTCAGGATAGAAAATACCATAATTCGATTAATTCATGTCAGTACCATCCTCACATCATCATCATCTTGTCGTTTATACAGACATTAGAAATCATTTGATACGAAATTGTGCTGGTTACAGTTCTTTGCACAAATGCTGAAACACATTGAATTACTATCAAGATCAAATGCTATCACAAGTTAGTAAACCATTCGAACCATAGACTATCAACTCTTGGTAGCTCTTTTACGGCCATCCTCATGTGATCAATTACATTTGTTACGTTGTCACTGTAATCTGGGATGTGAAAACAGCAGGATGTACTTAGCCTCTTACATACCTCTCCTTTCTCAGCAGTTAACATATCTAACACCAATCTGTTCTGTATTACAGCATCTCTGATTTGTGCTAGTTCATCATTAATCAGACCCAAAGCATTTTCAGTACTGTTTGCCATTTCTAAGACAGTCCATTCCAAACCATTGGTCTTGTTCATAGCTACCCGTTGTGGCATTCCAGTAGGAAAAACCCAGACTGATGCTGCTGAAGTGTCATTCGGTTTGTTGAAAGGACAAGTGAAGATGACAGTTCTTGTCCCATAAGTCATTGAACAGTTCATGGTGTTGTCATTTTTCACATTGCTTACTACCGAAGTAGTTCCGGTCCGTTGTTCTCTACGGCCCACTAGCCAGTCATGTTTACTTAAGTCTCCTGGTTCAACCAGAGGTCCCGCAGCGCTGGGAGCCTTTGGTCCTACCTTCAGATAGATTTGTTGTTGCCAATCTGTTCCGCATTTGTCGATTCCACAGTAGTACATTCCTTCATCAGATAGTCTTACTCCTTCTCGATTGTCTCTGTTTCCAGCCCACCCTTTCTTGCTCACTCTGAATCTCTCATCAGTCCCATAACTCGTTGGTTCGTGGTAGGCCACCACATCAGACCATTTACATGGGTGTCTGCAAAAATACACTTGGCCATACCTGGCCCAGTAGCTGACTTTTATACAGTTAATGCAGTTCTTCTCATAGGGATTACACTCAAATCTTACTTCAGACCCCTCCACCAGCGTGACTCCTCCCGCGATGGTGTGTTGTTGCTGCAGAGATGTTACTGCTCGGTGTCGTTGGTCTCTTTGGTCTGATCGATGGCCCCTGTTGCATATAGAATTATAGTACAGATCATTATTGATATCACAGTCAGAATACATGTGGTGCCTCTCAGGCCGCACAGCCCTGGGTGTCTGAACGGGTGCCAAGGTCTCGGTGCCTCCGGGACGTCCTTGCTTGTTTAGATAACAGAAGTGAAGTCTGTGTGAGACGTAGACATAAGCTGTTATTGAAATCTGTTGTTTCTACTCCTTCGATTCCCCTTCTCCCTCTGCAGGTGGCTCTTGCAATGGCTAGCGTGAACCCACGTGGCTCTCTCTGCGACCTTCACTGCGTGTGCGTCGTCAGTAGCACTTGAAACGGGCCCAGCCATCTCTTTGCCTTCCTGCTCTTTCTCCTCAGATCCTTTATCACCACAAGATCTCCTGGTCTAAGGTCATGGAGCGGGGTCTCAGCTGTCTTCCCCTGAGCTGCTTTTACCTGCACAAAAATGTTAGCCAGCAGAAAATACATTTCTTTACGACAGTTCAACAATCACAGTTCACGATTCGGATGATGGCACCTGTTTCTTGCTCCCTTCAATAATTAATGGGGTTCTTCCAACTAATATCTCAAATGGGCTCAGAATTGTTCTGGCCTTATTCTTTCTTTTTTATCTCATTGTCATATACCACAAATTGGTTAACTGTATTATTAATTGTCCCATTCCTCCTTTTGATACATGGTCTAACCCATGTGTCAATTTAGCATAATGTTTGAACAATTCTTTGTGATAAACAGGATAAACAGTGTTTTCCATCAACCGAATGCTGTCTTTAATATTACAGCCGGATCTCCTCAAAACGGCTTTCTCTCTCCTTCTGTTGAAAAAGGCATTCTCTTTAAAGAGTGGAAAGAGTCAAGGTTAGTTTTAGTTAACATGTTGAATTCCTCATCCATTGTCTGCGTCTGCTCTGTTTTACCTGTAGAAATAAAGTCTTTTGTGTTAGTGTGCGCAGCGCATTTAAAAACTATCAAATTTGACCCTAATTGAGCATGAAGAATGGGTCAACCATCAAATAATATTAAATAAAATAAAACTGTTCCCAGTGTTTCCATATAGCCCCAAAGTCATGCACCACCCAAAAAGAATAACTAAAATCCATCTAAATCATCATATATTTGTCTTCCATTTATTTGCACACTCTGGTTAAGGTCACAAGCTCTGCTGTCGGCAGAGTAGTTCGAGGTCAATGGCCCTGAAGCTAGCACGTCAAACTCAGTCGTCACAGCATAGCCTGCTCGATTGTGGCCTGTTGTTTTGTCTCTAGAGGCAGAGCCATCTTCAAACAAAACATTTTCACAGTTATCTAGTGGTGTGTTCGTCAAGTCAGGTCTTGGTGTGCAGACTTGATCAAGGGCATCCAGACAAACAACGTCAAATCATAATCTCAACTCACAAATTCTCTTAATGCCACAGTTCTCAATCTGTCGCCAGGTTTATCTAATGTCATGCATCCATTTAATGCATTAAAATAAATAAAACTTTCTCCTTTGTTCGCCCACTGGCCTTTCATAGATGTGAGGGTGCTCTCTGGATAATTTGGAGGGTGACTTTAGCCAATGTGTCACACTATCTCTGCCGTCATTTAACATTCGTATAGTTGTATCACACATAGTTGATAGTATTTATATTTAGACCCTGAATTTAGACAAGGGTTTTAAACCCCATAATGGACGGCAATCTTCAGCTTCACATTTCAACTTACACAATTATTTAAACTAATCCAGAGAATAACTGAAATTAACTCGTCATATTTACCACTAGCAGACAGAGCTGGATATTCAGTCTTGTCCCATTCTCTATATCGTCTTTTCATCAGATCCAATCAGAATTATCGGCTTCTTTAAAGTTTGTCACTTAATTTTAACCATCTGTAATGATAAAACACTCATTCCAGAGGTTAATGACACTATTTGGACATACAAAACATAACGTGCAGTCACTCACACACACTCAGACATGAATCATCATTTGTTTTTAGAACAGTTAGTTAGGTTGTTTTGGTTCATTATCATTGCGATAACAGAGTGCCATTCCACTGAAACAGTCTCTCCCTCAAAGACAAATGCTTTTCTCAACAGACCATGTTAATTTGTCTTATAATATTAACCCGTTTTTTTTTCACAGTCAATGCTCTTACATGATTTTCCACAATAGCATAATTTGGAATAACTGTTTTTCCAATATTAACACATCCCCAGAATTTAAATCGTGTGTCTTTTTTTACTTCTCTGATAGCTCTTTGTCAGACAGAGATTTACTGTTTGGCGTTATAACATGGCTCAACGCCATGCCATACAATGCCATGTTGGCATTAGGGAAAAGGTCACTTCCTGTTACACAAACTCCATCTTAGACCGACTGACCTTGTGACCCTCTTTCACTAAATGTTTCAGGAGGGCAACACTGTCAGACACACATGTTAGTTCATCACATGCACAAATCAAAAGATTATCAGCATATAGTAAAGAGCTGTGTCTGGGGTCAGAGTCAGAGGTTCAGGACTCAGTGCCCAATCTAAACCTAAAACCCTCAACGCATTCTGTTGAATTTGAAACAGAATGGTAGTTTGAGAGTTTGGCACATTTGTTGCTCTGGATCTGATCGCAGCATTAACAGCATTTAAATCTTGAACAAAATGCCACTCTGTGGGCTGTCCCTTATCTATTATTTTCTTTACAGGGAAGATAGGCGTTCGCACTGGAGAATCGCTGCATGGTACAATAATACCCTCCTTCAGCAGTGATTGGAACACTGGCGTGATTCCAAGCACTGCCTCTTTCTTCAGAGGATACTGTTGTTGACATGGTCTATAATCAGACTTTGGAACAATAGTAACTGGTTCACAACCCGCAATCAAACCCACATCATATTTGTGTTTTATCCATAATTTTGAAGGTACCATGTTCAGGGCTGGATGTCCTCCACCCTAATGTCATCAGTGCAGCAGTTCTCATCAGCGCTATCGTCAATGGGAACAACAACTTTCACAGCCTGTGCTTTTTCATCACAACATTCAGAGTATGCGTTCAAAGTTTTGTTAAACTCTATGCCCTGCCCCACATCCATCCAATCATCAGATTCCACACAAGTTTTCACAAAAGACCCTAACTCAGCCCACGTTTTGCAAAGACACATGTGGGACCAGCTACAAGATAGAGAAGTGCTTGTTGCTCTGTCAAGCTTACAGATAAAGCACACATATGATCATTCCAGAACATATTTTTGAACTTCAAAGTGTCATTGTTTGGTTCTAGCAACCATTCTTTCTCATAATTTGTGTCTCTATTGACTACGACATGTGATGTGCAGTTTAATTCAGCAGAAGTCCTTATATTAGCATTTTTAAACCCTTTACTCTTTAACAAATTGATTAATCCCATTCGAAGTCTCTGACATTAAGTCTCTTTAACATGCGCCCTGTTTCTGTTGCACAATTTAGAGGTACAAATCTATCATGTCCTGTATCAGAAACGGACAGGTTAGTTTATTAGACATTCCCAGTAAACACTGCAAGTCACATGGTCGTATGACACTTCTCTATACACAATAATCTACCATTATTTACTTGTGTTCTCTCTATTAAAAGAGACCATCTTGGTAATTATAAAACAAAACCAAAAAAACTCTATATTTGCCATTTGGCATCAGACTTGAAATAAACATTGCAAGCAGATTCTTCATTGCAGAGAGCAGTATCAGTGTATGTGTGTGTGTGTGTGGTATTAAACATTTGCACTTCCCTTATCCGTGGCTGCTGGCTGCGCTCCAGACCTCCTCCTCCCTGCTCTCCGTCTTCTTTCTCTGTTCACCCGTGTGGTGATCGGACAGTCACCTGCCCAATGTCCATATTCTTTGCACAGTTTACAGTTGGTCCACTTTCTGAAGTCCTGATCTTCAGCCAGAACTGCCGTCTCCTCTTCTTCTGCCTCTTCCTGCTGTTGTATCTGTTGGCTGATGTCTCTGCCCTTTGTGATCTTGTTTGAATGAAAGCAAGTTGCAGTTCTTTGTCTTTTCTTTATCTGTTGTTCTTGCGCATGCCGCGCACAGTTTAGGACAGTCTCAATTCGTCCATTCTGCCAGTCGATATATTGTAGTTTCACTGTTAGTGTGATCTTTAGTCTCACTGTGTTCGCTTCATTTCCCCAGTCTGGTGACTTTTCCTCCTGTTCGCAGTGTTAGACCACCACTCACTTTGTGCCAGTCAGTTGCAGAGTTTCACAGATAGCAGAAAACAATCAGCGCCACAGACAATCTCTCTCCTCTTCTCTTCTGCCTCTCTGTCTGCCTATTGTTTGGTTCATGTGTTGGTTGTTGTAGTTCTGGCCACTCATCTTGGCGGTGTCAATTCTCATTCCATTCTCGGGTTCAGTTCAAAATGGACTCAGGCTCGTAGGATGCATCACTTGAGATTTCTCCCGCTGCTCCCGCTCGCTCAGCTGCTGCTGTTGGGACGCCTCACGGAAGGAAGCTTGTGTTCTGTTCATCTCCTTGGGCTAGTGCTGGTTGTCTTGGTGGAGAGCAGTCGAGGTCTGGGTTCAGTTTCAGCGCGTGCAGCTCAGCCACAGGGTAGTGATGGTGATAATGAAATAGAATAAACAGAAAAAAGGATTAAAACGATAAACAGGGTTAAACCCCCCAAAAGGGTTCGACCCCGAAAAAGGTTAGTAGGTGTTGGTGCATTTAGGTCTTTCTTCACCCTTATTTTCTACCTCAACCTCTTTTTCTTTTTCCCCCTTTTCACCTGGTAATTCTTTTTGCATTGTTTTTCTTCCCTGCACTCTGCTCTCTCTATCCAGCATTCTATTGCTGGTCCACAGTTAACACACACATTGTAAGGCGCCGGGTGCAGGGGTGTGTTGTAGAACACGCCAGGAGAAGCGGATACAAACAAAAACACTTTATTTATAAAACAGGAAAACAAAAGGCACTCGAGGGTGCAAACTTAGGACTCGGAGGGAGAAACTCAAAACAACCACTAACACCACCAAACATTGACAATCACTGGCAAAGACATGATAACACAGGAGGATTAAATACATGAGGAGATTACAAACAGGTGGAGAACTAAATGGGTAATTAAACTAAGACATCTACGGAAGCACATAAGGGACAAACATAAGGAACTAGACTAGACTGTGACAGTAGCTCCCCCTCCCGGAAGGCGCGACCTCGCGCCAAAACTGGTCAACAGCGGAGGGAGGGAGGGGGACCAGGGGGAGGACAGGACAAGGAACGAAAAACTAGAGTCCATAACTAAATTACAATGTCCAGGGGGGAACAGGCGGGATCAGGGGCCAGGCAGAGGGAGGTGACCAGGGAGGTGCAGGCGGAATCAGGGGCCGGACAGAGGGAGGTGACCAGGGAGGCTCAGGTGGGACAGGGGGCCCGGCAACCAAGTCAGTCCACGGAGACACCGATGGGCCGAGGACCCCGATTGATGCCGCTGGCTCCGGAGGCCGAGAAGGAGCTGGAACGACGAGCCTCCGAAGGACCAGCGGCAGGCCCGAGGACTGACTCGGAGGCGGAGGGACTGAGGACACAGGGAGGCCCGGAGGGAGGGGGGAGCCAGCCGGAGCCGCAGGTGGAGGCCAGGCGACAACCGACCAAGGGACGACCGGAGGGACGAGGGAGCACGCAGGAGAGGAAAGGCTGAGGGATGCTGGTGGGACTGAGGGAGTGAGGAGTGTAAATGACGCCGATGCGTCGACGGGCCGAGGTGGAATGAGGGGCACTGAGGTCGGAGGTGGAACCTCAATGCCCCGCGATGCCGGTGTTCCGCCGACGCATGGCAGCTCCCCGGCGTTGAGGGGAGCTAGAGTGTGGGTGCGGGACACAGGAGGAGACGGGGCAGAGTGCAGACGTGGTAGAGGTGGTGGGAGAGGGAGGCTGGGTGGGGGTTCTGGTGACTCGGGTTCAGGGAGGTCTGGGGGGTCAGGAAGGTACCAGAGGCCCGGGAATATAGGGAGTTTGGCCTGGGGCAAAAACAGTTCATGGGCGGCCTGGGGCAAACACAGTTCATGGGCGGCCTGGGGCAAACACAGTTCATGGGCGGCCTGGGGCAAACACAGTTCATGGGCGGCCTGGGGCAAACACAGTTCATGGGCGGCCTGGGGAAAACACAGTTCATGGGCGGCCTGGGGAAAACACAGTTCATGGGCGGCCTGGGGAAAACACAGTTCATGGCGGGCGGCCGGCGGGGGCTCTGGGAGGTCTGGGTGGTCTGGGTGGTCTGGGAGGTCTGGGAGGTCTGGGAGGTCTGGGTGCGCCGGCGGAGGCGCGGGAACCGGCGCTGATGACGGGCGTCGAGGCGCGGGAACCGGCGCTGATGACGGGCGTCGAGGCGCGGGAACCGGCGCTGATGACGGGCGTCGAGGCGCGGGAACCGGCGCTGATGACGGGCGTCGAGGCGCGGGAACAGGCGCTGATGACGGGCGTCGAGGCGCGGGAACAGGCGCTGATGACGGGCGTCGAGGCGCGGGAACAGGCGCTGATGACGGGCGTCGAGGCGCGGGAACAGGCGCTGATGACGGGCGTCGAGACGCGGGAACAGGCGCTGATGACGGGCGTCGAGGCGCGGGAACTGGCGCTGACGGGCGTCGAGGCGCGGGAACTGGCGCGGACGGGCGTCGCGGCGCGGGAACTGGCGCTGTAGCAGGCCTCTTCTGGAGAGCAACAGGCGCAGCAGTGGGTAGCGGAGCTGTGGGCGCGCACGCAGCTCGACCAGCGAGACGGATTGGTCCGAGCTGCGTACCGGCGGGCGCAGAGTCATCCTCCCACATAGCGGGCGTTGCGGCAGAGTGGCGTGCTTCTGCTGCAGGAGAGGTGGCGAATTCCATGACAGCGTGTCTGTCTTATGTGCGACAAAAAACCCGGCCAGTGATTCTGTAAGGCGCCGGGTGCAGGGGTGTGTTGTAGAACACGCCAGGAGAAGCGGATACAAACAAAAACACTTTATTTATAAAACAGGAAAACAAAAGGCACTCGAGGGTGCAAACTTAGGACTCGGAGGGAGAAACTCAAAACAACCACTAACACCACCAAACATTGACAATCACTGGCAAAGACATGATAACACAGGAGGATTAAATACATGAGGAGATTACAAACAGGTGGAGAACTAAATGGGTAATTAAACTAAGACATCTACGGAAGCACATGAGGGACAAACATAAGGAACTAGACTAGACTGTGACACACATGTTTCCCACAACAACCTTTTTGTTTTGGGAACCCAGTTCCAACAGACCTCTTTATCACATTATGTCTGTGAACTCTTAAAGTTCCCTCTCTGGGAAACTCTAGACATTTGATTACACTTTTTTCCCATACACCCTTCTCATTTGGCAATATACAGGCATATCATATCGATCAATTTTACTCTGGGATTTCCCCATGACTTCTGTTCTCTCTCTCTCTCTTGGCAAATTTCGACGCGTCTATATAACTCCGGACGTCTCCAGAGAGACCAATTTTACCCTGTATTGGACAGGACGAGACTTTCTCGAATTTTACCTCTGCCTCAGCAGAAACCAATTTTACCCTGTATTGGACAGGACGAGATCTTGGCCGTTCACAGCCCTTTTCTCGAATTTTACGCCTGCCTCAGCAGCTCTTGCCACAGAGAACAAAAATCACAGATCTTTCCCTACCGGTATTTTATCCTTTTCAAAATTCACAAATTTATTAAATAAACTGATTTGTCTCTTACCAGACCAAACTCCATGCCACTTCTGTTCTTTTCTGGTTCCAGTGGTGTGTCCCCTGGGCCCCCGCGGTCGGCCCCTCTCTCTCAACCTTTGCGAGGTAGGGCTGAACCTGTTTGATCCAGGATGGCCAGTCACCGTCCGCTCCGGGTCCAGAAGACACAACCAAGGAACCCTGCCATGATCAGTCCATGATCACCTACTCATGCGCTCATCATTTACACATGCTAGTCATCACCTCCTTCCTATATCAGTCATTCCTAACCACTTCTGTGTTGTCAGATTGTTGTTCCTGTGTTCATGGCCAGTCCTGCCAGATTCCTGTGTTCCAATGTCTCCACTCTGTTTCCCATTGTCTTCGTTCCTGTTAGTTTCCCGTGCCATCACTTGGATTACTCACCACGCTTCACTCATCGCTTCAGCCCGTTGTGTCCGTGCGCCATCCTTACCTGCCACGCGACAAACTGTTTGTACCTGATTTTGTACACCATCCTTCAAGCAATAAAGACTCTTGCACTCGCTATTGAATCCCTTGTTTTTCTCTAGCTGACAAAGACCATACTAAACTCTTAAACCTTTAACACTTTTGGTTTGCTTCTAATGGGAATAAGACCTTTGGACCAGCCACACTTAGGCATTACAAATTATATCAAAAATGTATAAAATTGTATGGTAATTTTTCACATTAAACCATAAAGACTGTTGGGTGAGTTGAGACCATTTCAACATTTGGAGAGAAGAGATGAAGGAAGAGTGTCAGGTATGAGAGAGAGAGAGAGGACTCACTTTGCAAAAAGGACAGGGCTTTACTGAACCAAAACAAACAAACTCAAACATAAACCTCCCCGAGTGGGGGAAAACATGACTTGACTGACTGGACTGAACTGAACAGAACTGAACAGAACTGAACTTGAACAAGACAAGACAAGACAAGACAAGACTTGACTGGACTGGACTGGACTGGACTTGACTGGACTGGACTGGAAACTGGCAGAAACACATACCAAAATGACTACAACGACAAAGGACAGCAAACATGAGCAGACTAAATACACACAGGAGGGAGGATAATTAATGGGAAACCATCTGAGAGAAATCAAACTAATGACAATGAAACAATACGGGCGGGGTAACAGACAAGACATGAACACATAGCCAATGCAGATGCGCATTGCTGCATGTTCACATTAAACAAAGATGACACGCAGCTGGTGACAACCAAACTGCACGTGTCAGAAAACCCAACAAGAAAACCGAGGAAAGCATGAAAACACGAACCGCGTGCCAAACATAACACACGGACGAGAGGAATGCCCGAATCCTGACACAAAACCGAAACTGAACCAGACATCATAACTCACACAAAAGATGACACACAGACAAGCACGCACACGACTCGAACACTCACACACACACAACTCGAGACATATGGGCAGTATCAGAGTTCTGCCGCAAAACCAAGAAATGACTAGACCGAATGTGGCAGAACCATGAGAAAGAGTGGGTAAACAGAGAAATGCAAAAGTGAGAGTAAGGTGTTAGCAGCTCAGCATCATGTGCATGTGAAAGGTCCTGTAATAATTTAATTATGAGGGTGAGGTGTTTGCAAATCAGTGGGGTGCACTTCCAGAAAGTTTGGCTGTGGTCAGTCTCGAGCGATCGTGTCCGCCTTTCTCTGGAAAGTTAAGAATGTTGTTATTCATTGCATAAATCCATATGACTGTTGTAGTTCAGGATAGCTCTTGATTAGATCATATCTTCTCTATTCATGAGTTTATGCTGAAGCAAAGCATTGATTCAGGAATTAGTACATGATTGTTTATGTACTGTTATTGTAAAGTGTTACCCAGATGACTTCAGTGACAGTTCACTCTGGCTTCTATTACAAGCTTCTATCACTGGAATAAATCATTTTACAGTTCATAAAACATTGAGTCAAATAGCAAATCATACTTTATTTTAGATATCTTTAACTACTATGTACTAAAATAAAATAAAATAAATGTTAGGTACAATGCATATGTTTTTATTGCATTTCAAAACAATTTTGCTGCTATTGAAATGGGATATGGGTAAGTCTAGGACAGATTTGGTTGTATGGGAAGTTCCCTGTCAAGGGAACTCAACACTGCGTCGAACGCATATGGGAACGCATTAGTGTAATTGTCTCTTGAAGCGCAATTGAAACCAGGTGTGCGAGTGCACGCAGCCGAGTGTGACGTCATGAGCCAGGAGTATAACTGCACGCAGCAAACTAGCAGCCTCAGCTTAGTGTCTTCAACAGCGCTCGAAGCTAACGTGTGTTTGAGTTGCTCTGCTGGCTGTAAGTCGATATATTTCACTTACCTCTGAAGAAATGGCGGATTCACAGTCTTTCAGGCGTTGTGTCACTCCTTGCCCGCGTTTTATCACGGGTAAGGACACACACGCTCTCTGTGTGTTTTGTTTGGGCGAGGATCATGCACGCTCAGCGCTCGAGGGCTCTGAGTGTGCAGAGTGTTTGCAGCTGCCGCTGCGCACTCTTCGCTCACGCCTGGCAGTCTTCGAGGGGACTGCTCAGGCTTGCGTTCCTCGTGGGTCTGGTCCCGCTGCAGCTGAGGCTCAGCGACGGCTGCACTCATGGGGATCGCAGCTGGATTTAGCAGCGGGGTCGGAGACGGGCGAGCCCTTTTCTCCTCCCTTACCTGCTGAATCCGCGCTCACTCAGGATTCGGAAGCGCACCATGCGGTGATTACTTCCGACCTGGGTGATGACGCTCTGCTGAACCTCTCTAGTTCTGAGGAATTAGAGGTGGACGTAGTCAGCATTGATGTGGATGAAGCTGAACCGCCATCAGCTTCACCCGCGTTTGAGGAGCTGCTTGAGGTTGTCACTCGGGCAACGGCGAGGCTTGGTCTCGAGTGGCCAGCTGAGCCCAGGGACGCTCGTCCTAAGAGTCGGTTAGACGAGCGTTACCTGCCTGCTCGAGTGCAACCTCAGCGCCGGGGTTTGCCGTTTTTCCCGGACCTCCACACCGAGGTGTCGAGGTCTTGGAAGCGGCCCGCCTCCCATAGGGTGCATAGCAGCGTTTCTGCTAACTATGCTACCATTATGGGAGCCAAAGAGCGCGATGCCTAGAGTGGAGGAGGCGCTGGCTAACTATCTCGCCCCCCATTCATCGCCACCCCTTAAAACCCCGACGCTGCCCACCAAACCCCTCCGGGTTACTTCCACCATGGTGGGCAGAGCATACTCCGCGGCTGGTCAGGCTGCAGCGTGTTTGCATACGTCTTCACTGCTGCAGGCCTACCAGGCGGAGCTGCTCGCAGACCTCGATGAGGGCGGGGGAATCGGCCCTGAGGCAGTAGCCGAGCTGCGCAGGGCCACCGATCTTTCTCTGAGGGCTGCTAGGGAAACGGCCGGTTCCATCGGTCGCTCCATGGCAGCCCTGGTGGCCACAGAGAGACATCTCTGGCTTAACCTGACTTCTCTCAGAGAAAAAGATAAGAATGTTCTCATCGACGCTCCTCTTACGCCTCCTGGTCTCTTCGGCGACGCTGTCAAGATGGCCGTCGAGAGATTTCAGGAGGCTGCTAAGCAGGAGGTAGCGTTCCGGAAGATTCTTCCCCGCCGCTCTCGGGCAGCTGGGCCTGCGAGCCAGCCGCAGCCCAGCAGCAGCTCCTCGCACCGCGCTGCTCAGCGGCAGAGTGTGGCTTCCCGCCAGCCTCCCCAGTCGGGTGGCGGCGCTGGTCACCGCACTCAGCTGCAGCCCTCTGGCAGAAGGACAGATCTGAGGGCTGTCCTTCAGGCCAAGAAGGCTAAGAGCAAGAGGCCCTGACACATTCTGGTCGCGGCCCCGCAGCGCTGGTCCTCCTCGAGGGGTGGACCAGTGCACGCCAAGCGCGGTGTATGGCTCGGGGTCTCGAGGGACCCGGGCCGTGCTCTACGCGGGCAGTTTTGTCCAGTCACGCTCCTCTCGGGCCGTGCTGGGCAGGTTGCCCCCTCTGAGGAGGGTCCTAGAGCATCCGCCCTGGCGGCTCTCTGGTTTCGGCCGGGGCCCCGGGGTGGCAAAATATTTATGTCCAGAGGTCGGTCTCGAGAGACTGATACCCTTAGTAGATTTCCTGGCGGCGTGGCAGCGCCTCCCAGGTATCTCTCGTTGGGTCCTGCGTACCGTATCAGAAGGATACGCTGTTCAGTTCCGGGTTCATCCTCCCGGCTTCGCGGGTGTGTTACCAACAGTGGTGAACCCCGAGCAGGCTCTGGTCATGGAACGAGAAGTAGACTCACTGCTGAGGAAAGAGGCCATAGAATATGTACCCCTCTCAGCCAGAGAATCAGGTTTCTACAGCCGGTACTTCATAGTTCCCAAGAAGGGTGGAGGCTTACGCCCTATCTTAGATCTTCGCACTCTGAACGATTCTGTCAGGCGACTGAAATTCAGAATGTTAACTCTGAAGCAGATTGTAGCTCAGATCAGGTCCGAGGACTGGTTTGTCTCGATAGATCTCAAAGACGCGTATTTCCATGTCTCCATCCTTCCTCAGCATCGGAAGTTCCTCAGATTCGCCTTCGGGGGGAAGGCTTATCAATATCGGGTCCTTCCGTTCGGCCTGGCTTTGTCTCCTCGCACTTTCACCAAGTGCGTGGATGCAGCTCTAGCTCCGCTCCGATCCCGAGGGATCCGGATCTTGAATTACATAGACGACTGGCTCATTTTGGTCCAGTCTCGCGATTTGGCGGTTCGGCATCGAGATGTCGTTCTCGCGCATATGAAGGAGCTCGGGCTGAGACTAAACGCCCAAAAGAGTGTACTCTGGCCGAGGCAGAGCACTACTTTCCTAGGCGTTGTATGGGATTCTGTGTCAATGTCAGCACGGCTCTCCCCCGTGCGCATTACATCAATCCTATCTTCAGTCAACGACATAAAGCTAGGCCAGCTGGTCACTGTCAGACATTTCCAGAGAGTTCTGGGGCTCATGGCAGCAGCCTCTTGCGTGATACCGCTAGGTTTGCTTTACATGAGACGTCTGCAGTGGTGGCTCAAGACCAGGGGGTTTTCCCCGAGGGGGAACCCTTCCCGCCTGATCAAGGTTTCAAGGCGCTGCCTGCGAGCTTTGAGTCAGTGGAAGAATCCCTGGTTTCTTGCCCAAGGACCCGTACTGGGACCAGTCTGTCACCGCGTGATGCTGTCGACAGACGCCTCCCGCTCGGGTTGGGGGGCGGTCCTGAGGGACCGCTCAGCTCAAGGTTTATGAGCGAGGCATGCCTCTCTCTGCATATCAATGCGTTAGAGATGTTGGCAGTCTGGAAGGCGCTTCAAGCCTTTCTCCCAGACCTCCGGGGCCACCATGTGTTAGTCCAGTCCGACAACATGACGGTGGTATCCTACATAAACCATCAGGGGGGTCTCCGCTCCCTTCGGCTTTCCAAGCTGGCCGGGCGGATCCTCCTCTGGGCTCGGAACAAACTTTGCTCCCTTCGGGCAGCTTATATTCCGGGATCCCAGAACACGGAAGCAGACTTCCTGTCGAGGCAGGGGCCGAGGCCCGGGGAATGGATGCTCCACACCGAGGTGATGGAGCAGATATGGGAGAAATTCGGTCGAGCCCAGGTGGACCTCTTTGCGTCCCACGAGGCGACCCACTGCCCTCTGTGGTACTCCCTCTCTCCTCCAGCTCCGTTGGGACTGGATGCGATGCAACAGGAGTGGCCGAGGCTACCCCTGTACGCTTTTCCCCCAGTAGCTCTGCTCCCGGGGGTTCTAGAGAAAGTACGCCAGGACAGGGTCCGTCTCACCTTAGTTGCCCCGCGGTGGCCGGGCAGGGTGTGGTTCTCGGACTTGGTGTCCCTCCTAGACGGCACTCCTTGGAGGATTCCCGTCAGAGTGGACCTTCTGTCTCAGGCTCAGGGCAGGATCCTTCATCCTCGGAACTGTGGAATCTGTGGGTCTGGCCTCTGAGGGGGCCCGACTCATAGGCTTGGGTCTCTCGACTGAGGTCGTTGAGACCATTCTCCACTCTAGAGCCCCATCCACAAGGAAACTCTATGCTCGGAAGTGGGCTCTCTTCACTTCCTGGTGCGGTGACAAACCTGTAGACCCAGAGTTCTGGAGTTCTTACAGGAGAGGTTCGCCGCCGGGCTGTCCCCCTCCACGCTTAAGGTGTACGTGGCTGCCATTGCGGCTTACAACGTACCCCCGAGTGGTATACCTCTGGGTTGGGACCCCCTAGTAGTTCGTTTCCTCCGTGGCACTCTCAGGCTGAGGCCTGCGGTACGTTCCCGGGTTCCTTCCTGGGACCTGTCCCTGGTACTCCAGGCCTTGTCCCAGGAACCCTTTGAACCGCTTGAGGACATCTCAGAGAAATTTCTCACTCTTAAAACGGTGTTCCTCCTAGCCATTTCCTCATTCAAGAGGGTTGGTGACCTTCAGGCCCTGTCAGTGGCCCCCTCCTGTCTGGAGTTTGCTCCTGGTCTGGCGAAAGCCTTTCTCTCTCCCAGACCAGGTTATGTTCCGAAGGTCCTTTCGAGCCCAGCTCGTCACATCGTACTGCAGGCCTTATGTCCTCCCCCCTTTGATGATCATGACCAGGAGTTCAAGAACAAGGTCTGTCCAGTGCGAGCACTGGACGCCTACGTCCGCAGAGCGACCCCATGGCGTAGGTCTGACCAACTCTTTGTATGCTTCGGGGCTCCTAAGGGAGCTCCAGCATCTAAACCTACTTTAAGCAGGTGGATAGTCGAGACTATCTCACTAGCTTATGAACTGGCGGGTCAGCAGTGTCCTCTGCATGTCCGCGCCCATTCTACTCGGAGCATGGCTACCTCTAAAGCTTTTTGCGCAGGGGCTCCCCTTGCCGATATTTGTGATGCGGCTGGCTGGTCCTCACCGCATACCTTTATCAGGTTCTACCAGTTAGACCTTAACCCCGCTTTGGGAACCTTGGCCCTTTCGTAGTGAGCTACGTTAGCTTGGCGTACTCCGTTCGCTGAGGCGGCGTGGGTATTCTTGTTCCCATATGCGTTCGACGCAGTGTTGAGTTCCCTTGACAGGGAACGTCTCAGGTTACTTACGTAACCCTAGTTCCCTTAGAGGGAACGAAACACTGCGTCGAACGCATATGGGAACGCATTAGTGTAATTGTCTCTTGAAGCGCAATTGAAACCAGGTGTGCGAGTGCACGTAGCCGAGTGTGACGTCATGAGCCAGGAGTATAACTGCACGCAGCAAACTAGCAGCCTCAGCTTAACTAGTGTCTGAAACAGCCGGCGTGCGATGGAGCTGAGGCTACGAGACGCAGTGTTTCGTTCCCTCTAAGGGAACTAGGGTTACGTAAGTAACCTGAGACGTTTTAAGAGTGGGTTAAAGAGTAAGGAAACAATTTTAATTTAAAAGTATAAGTATAGTGTAAAGGGACTCAGGCTGAAGTCCAATGTATGGTTTATTGAAACAAAGTTAAGAGTAAAAACTGGCATGGTTTAGAAAACCAGAGCAAAAAACAATATCAAAGGCAGAGCAGTAAATTTGGTCAGATCAGGAAGAGGATCAGAGCAGACAGCACACAGCAATAGTAGTAATCCAAGCAAACACAGGTTTTGAACTGGTGTACAGTAATTGGTACAGGGCTGAGTGCTCTTGGGAAATGTAGTCCAAACCTAATAGTAGTACTCAGGCGAGTGAGACCTCTGGTTGCTGATAGAGGAATCTTAATCTGTGTTTTTGAGTTATGGGTTATAATTATAAATTACAGTTGCAGGTATTTAAAAAAATATCAGTACAAGATACAAACATGTATAGTTGTCAAGTAGTCAACTACTTTGCCCTGCTTGTTGAACCTTCACACCTTACTTCCCCTATTGTGCCTTGTCTTCAGTTGTGTCAATAAAACCTCACATTTCATTCTGCGTTTGGGTCCCCTTCTCTGCAAAACCCTGACACTGTAGCAAGTGTAAATTATAAACTATAATTATGATGCTAAGTTCACTTTAAGAATGTACACTTGATTTACTGAGAGTATATTTGTGTGTACTTTCATCAACTAAAAAGTGGCTGAAGTACATAATTAGTAATCTATCAGTATACCCATAATTTTACTTGTAGTATACACTCATCTAAAGGATTATTAGGAACATCTATTCAGTTTCTTATTAATGCAATTATCTAATCAACCAATGATTAGATAATTGCATTATTAAGTCCTGTGGGCGAAAATGCCTTGTTGATGGTAGAGGTCAGAGGGGAATGGGCCAACTGATTCAAGCTGATAGGAAATCAACTTTGACTGAAATAACAACCGAGGTATGCAGCAAAGCATTTGTGAAGCCACAGCACGCACAAACTTGATGAGGATGGGCTAAAACAGCAGAAGACCCCACCGGGTACCACTCATCTACACTACAAATAGGAAAAAAGAGGCTACAATTTGACGAGCTCACCAAAATTGAACAGTTGAAGAATGGAAAAATCTTGCCTGGTCTGATGAGTATCGATTTCTGTTGAGACATTCAGATGGTAGAGTCAGTATTTGGCGTAAACAGAAAAAGAACGTGGATTTATCATGCCTTGTTACCACTGTGCTCATGTGATGGTGGTGTAATAGTGTGGGGGATGTTTTCTTGGCACACTTTAGGCCCCTTAGAGCCAATTTTGCATCGTTTAAACGCCACGGCCTACCTGAGCATTGTTTCTGATCATGTCCATTCCTTTATGACCACATGTACCCATCCTCTGATGGCTACTTCCAGTAGGATAATGCATCATGTCACAAAGCTCAAATAATTTCAAATTGATTTCTTGAACATGACAATGAGTTCACTGTACTAAAATGGCTCCCACAGTCACCAGATCTCAACCAGGTAGAGCATCATTGGGATGGCATCCAACAAATCTCCATCAACTGCAAGATGCTATCCTATCAATATGGGCCAAAATTTCTGAAGAATGCTTTCAACACCTTGTTAAATCAATGCCACATGGAATTAAGGCAGTTCTGAAGGCGAAAGGCGGTTAAAAACAATATTAGTATGGTGTTCCTGATAATCCTTTAGGTGAGTGTAGTAAAAAAAATGGATGTCAACTAGTTTGCTAAAAAAGTAGTTTGCACTTAAAAGTAGTATAATAAGAAAAGAAAGAAATTTTGAAGTACAATTACAGGTATGCTATAAGTCCACTGATTTGAACCTAGTTCCCTTTCAAGGACAAAAGAACTTCTCCTGGACACCCCTTTTTCACCTCCTGGCCTGTCACCACCTCAGGTGTGTCACCTGCACCTCCTGTCAACTCCTCTCATAGTGCCGCACAAAAACAGAATGTCATCACTCGCCTTCGGTCCCAAGGGAGACATCTCCTTCTTCGAGCAGTTCACATCCTGGGGACCCAGAATTTGGAAGCAGGCATCCTGGCTGACGCTATGTCTGTACTTTACCCCGATTGCCCTGCTCCCGGGAGTTTTGGAGTTCCCGGGAACAAAGTTCATCTCATCTTTATTGCCCCATATTCCGGGCTGGGTGAGTTTGGCCCTAGCACCTCCCCTCGACAGATTCTCCAGGGAGACTCTGGTCAGGGAGGTCCTTTGTCTCAGACAGGCGCAGGCTCTATAGCCTTTCCTTGTCCAGAACTGTGTTTTCTGTGGACCTGGCCTCCGAGTGGGCCTGGGTGCATAGTTTCCGGTATCTCAAACAAGGTTGTTAAGACCACTCTCCTTTCCAGAGCTCCCACCAAAAGCAAACCATACAGCCTGAAGTCGAATTTTCACTTCCTGGGGCTACCCACGCTGGAAGGTTTACGCTGCTGCCTTGGGCTTACCACATGCCTCCAATTGGAATGTCTTTGGTACACATTTCCTCCATTGCACTCTGAGGCTGAGGCCTGCAGTACATCTAAGCTGGATTGAGGCCTGTCATTCTGGGCTGGTCCCAGGCCCCCTTTTAGCCTCTGAGGAAATTCCCAATAAGTTTCTCTCTCTAAAAACTCTCTTCTTTCGTGCTATCAAAGAGTAAGGAGTTTAGGGGGTCTACAGCTTTGTCTGTAGCCCCTTTGTGCCATAGTTTGTGCATAGGATGACTTCCCTCACCCCAGGCCAAACCACTCACCCACAGGAGCTTATGGCATGTTCTGTTAAACTGCAGGCGTTCTGTCCTCTCCCCTTTTTGGTGATCATGGCCAGGACATAAGAACAAAGTCTATCCAGTGTGAGCCCCAAACCCTATTTTCACAAGGTCTCCATGTGGCATTGATCTGACCAGCTGTTCCTCTGCTCAGGACCCTCAAGGGACCCTTGAAAGGGAACGTCTCAGGTTACGTGTAGATTATTCCACCACCAAGGTGCTAAGTAAGAAAAGGACATTTTTTCTCAATTCGGCCTCTCGTCTACTGGGAGATGGAAAAGCTAGGGCATCTTAGCTTCTGGGAGTTTGTTTACAATGTCTTCCATCAATGTCTTCCATCCCAGCCCATTGACTGCTCCCCCGTTCAATCCGCAGTCAGTGGGGGCCCCAGCCCTCAAATGACCCGGAAAAGGAGACGGAGGAGGAAGAACGGCCCGCTGCCGCCCCAGAGCCCGCAGTCGGCCAGGAGTCCACAGCACCAGAGCCGACTGACTCTACGCTGCCTTGTTGCTTCCTCCGACTCACAAGCCACGTAGGCCACCCTCGCCCTGCCGGTGCAGCCCAAGCATCTCGCCCTGTCAGCGCCACCAGACCTCCCAGAACGTTAGGCCTGCCAGACCTCCCAGACCCGCTGGTCGTCCTGCCAGACGTCCCAGACCCTCTAGACCTCCCAGACCTCCCAGTTTTGCATGAGCCCACCTGGCTCACCCCTCCGGCACCATCTGACCCGCCGGCCTTGCCTGAGCCCGACTGGCTCATTTCCCCGGCTCCACCCTGGTCACCTGCTGGGAACCCTGTACTGTCTGAGCCACCCTGGCTCATCCCTCCAGTTCCTCCCCCTGGACTCTGTGTTTGATTTATTTCATGTGGTATATTGGACTGTTTTTTGAGTTATTATTTTTCATGATGTTTTGGGGACTGCTTAGTTTTCTTGGTTTTGTTTGAGTTATTTGCCTGTCTTCCCTCCCTCCCTCCCCTTGTCCTTGTGGGGTTTTTTCCTGCCTTGTCCTGATGTTTTGCATCTGTCTTGTGCTTTCTGTTGTCCTGTTCTAGTCTTGTTCTGTTCACGGTGTTCCTCGTAGGGACGCCAGGTGGTGTGCCTTTTGAGGGGGGCTAGTGTCAAGGTTCTGCCACATTCAGTCTAGTAATTTCTAGTTGTTGTGTTGGGGTTCTGCCATATTCGGTCTAGAGGACCACATTATCCACATTGGTGGTGGTTGAGGTAATTCCCCTGTACTATGTAAAGCGCTTTGAGCTGTGGAAAAGCACTATATAAATGTAACATTTTTTCTTCTTCTTCTTGAACTTTACTTAATTTAATGGACTTGCTGTTTACTTGTAACACCATGCCTCGCCACACCACCAGGGGGAGCCCACGTTCATGGTCTGTCTGCTACCGCTCCGTCTGCAACCACTTCCTGTTTAGGACTATATAAGTGCAAGGATCACTCATGGACTTTGCGATGTATTGCATGGGCTGCCCTCTACTCTATGGGCAGTACCACTTTACTTAGCCATCTTGTCTTATCTTGTCTTATCTTGTCTTATCTTGTCTTATCTTGTCTTATCTTGTCTTATCTTGTCTTGTCTTGTCTCTGTCTCATTGTTATGTTTTGTCTAGTCATGTTTATGCTATGCTTGGTTTCTTGCTTTGTCTATTTCTATGCTTTGTGTTTAGTTCCATGTCATGTCATGTTGAACAGTATTGGCTGTGGGATTGCCGTAACCTTGCTGGTAGCTGTAATGGAAATTTGCAATTTACATATGCTTAATGGAAATGTACTTATGCTTACTGAAGTAATTCTGTAGGCTGAAGTTTATTTGTGTCTTTCATGACAGTTAAAGTGTGCAAACATTGTCTGCTCAACAGGAAGTGTTTAAAGGCCGAGATAAAGGTGTTGGTATTGATGCAGGGGAGTTGTCGTCATAAATAAAGGGTCAAGACAGAGATGTGCTATCTGTGCAGGGAAACTGTCGTTATAAATAACGAATGTGTGAAGGTTTTATGTTAATGACATCTGCACAATTCTCAATTCTAGGAAATGTTTTTGGCTGAAATAAGTGTTTGGGTGACGTAAAGTAATTTGCAGAGCATAGGCATTAGAGCCGTGCTCGACCATTCCTTTTTAGGAAATGGTCTTGATAGAAATCTTGTGTAGCCCTTAAGGTATATAAGGGGTGTGAGGGACTGCCTCTCCACTCCTCTCATGCATGCTTGACGTGTGTAAGACGAGTCCTTGTACAAGTGAATAAATATATTATTTTACTTCTGACCACTCTTGACTCTCTGATTGATATTTGAGAAAATTCCACAACACAATGGCGACGAGGATGGGATCCAATCCTGAGGAAAGGTCAATGGTCTGATCAACTCATCTCCAGAAAGGTGACCCAAACCCCCTTCTTCAGGGACGTGGGCATTGACCTGCCCAAAGGAGACGGAATCCTAAAGAACCCAAGTGGAATTTAGCATAGAGACACGGTAGGAAAATTACCTCAAATTATTAATGTGCGTCGAGTAATACGTTAGCGATTCTGAAAAAGGGATTGCTTGAAATTATTCATGTGCGTCGAGTAATACGTTAGCGATTCTGAAAAAGGGATTGCTTGAAATTATTCATGTGCGTCGAGTAATACGTTAGCGATTCTGAAAAAGGGATTGCTTGAAATTATTCATGTGCGTCGAGTAATACGTTAGCGATTCTGAAAAAGGGATTGCTTGAAATTATTCATGTGCGTCGAGTAATACGTGAGCTGATCCTGAAATAGGGATCGCTTAAAATTATTCAGGTGCGTCGGATGATACGTTAGCTGATCCTGAAATAGGGATCGCTTGAAATTATTCAGGTGCGTCGGATGATACGTGAGCTGATCCTGAAAAAGGGATCGCTTAAAAGTATTCTGGTGCGTCGAATAATACGGTAGCTGATCCTGAAACAGGGATCGCTTAAAATCATTCTAGTTGAGACAACTCTGAAAGAGGGGTTGGTCCACTATATAGATTGGTCGTAATGGGTAATAATAATGCCAAGGGAACTAGCGCCTCCCAAGGCCAGTGTCGAACGGAGAGTGGGTTGTCAGAAGAAGAAGTTAAGAAAAATAAAAGAAGTGATGAGCAAATATACATATATATATATATATATATATATATATATATATATATATATATATATATAAGAAGAATGCATGTGCTTAAAATATTATATCTAGAGATGTTTAAGATATGCATCTCATTGTCCCTGAAGGCAGCATGTAAAATGATTTATGGCAGTGTAAACTATAATAACTGAACTAGAGTGAGATTGGGTGACCAAATGAAGAGAAACATAGTTTAAAAGGGAATTTTTTTTTTTTTTTTGATGATGATGATGGTTGAGGAAAACCTTTTTCACCACCATTAGATTATTTTGAACACTGCATGCAAAAATAGAAAAATTATGACTGATTTTATGATAGGGAAAATTATTGAAATTGTATTAAACTCTGATAATTTAAGGTAGATTATTGCTGCAATATGCAAAGAAGAAATGGCTTGCTTTTTCCTCCAACGAAGAACTTGCTTCACTAAAAACAGAAAAGGGGAACTGCTGTTGTCAACCAGTGAGATTTTTAGATAAGGAAACATGTAGGTTAAAGAAGTAGAATTAGGAGATAGAGCTGATTGCTCTGAGAGAATGTATTTAGAGTTTTTGGAAGTTCAATTTGATTCATGCGGATCTCTTGAGTGTTCAAATTTCAGATGCTTCTGGAATTCTGCCTTGATGAGAGGAAGCAACAAGTGAGAAGATAAAGACATGTCTGCAGAGCGAAGAAGAGAGAGTGGGGGATGGGCTTCCAGCCCCTTCCTGAAGAATAATTCAACACTGTCTGAGAGGACATCATGGAGAAAGACTGAAAACTGCAGGAGAAGGTGAAACTTTCACTTGAGACTTTTCCTGAGGACAATGAGAACATCCTGAGATACGAAACTGTGGCGAGATACATGAAAAGCCAAAGCTAACCAGAGGAAGATCTACAGGAAGGAGCAGAGCTGGTATTCGACTGCACAAAACCAGCCATTCGAGTAACATCACAGCCTGACGAGACAATGCCACGCAAGAGCGAAACGGCTTCAACAGACTGATGATCCAAGGAGCAGAACTGACTCCACAAGGCACAGGTGTGACATCTATAATGATCACAAGAGAGACCGCTTCAAATGTATTTACTTATTATATTAACTGAATTTATTCTGATTATTCACTGGTCTCAAAGCAGTTCCTTGTATTCTCTGCTAAACTAACCTTTCTGCTAGGAACCAATCCAGCCCAATAAAAAAGAAAGAAGAAATTCATTGAAAGACAGAAGTGGGCTTTCAACTCACCGAACAGATCAAACTGAGGCTGGATTTGGTATAGTGAGGGTTTAGGTTACATTGAACACTTAGGAATAGAAGTATAATATAATGATTTTCTGACAGAGAAAATATCATCATTAGAAGAACTATGGTTAGAAAAATACCTTTACTGGTCACTCCATCTTGTTTAATGGTAATTTTCTAGAACTAGATGGAATAAGATTAATAAACAGCTCTAAAGTCCAAATTCATGAAATCATGAATGCTGTCATCGCTGGGGTAATGAGATGGAAATGTTGTTGACCATGGATCCATGATTAGGCAGAAATCTACAATTTATTCTTAAAAATAGCTCATGAGCAGTAACAAAAGTATGGGAAAAAGACGAAGCTTACAATTGTAAATTATGAGAAAACAGAAAGAGAGGAAAAAAAAAGATTCATAAGAGTCTAAAATAAAATGTAGTGCCTAGATTCAGAAGGGTTTGACGAAGTTGTGTTCAGACCTTGTGGAATTCAAAAGCTAAACTTGTATGTTTCCCATTTAGATCGGAAGTGGCTGATCAGCAGACTCAGAGAAAATGGCCAGTGTGAGTGAGTGTGAATGGAGTGAGAGATGGTGTCTGAAGAGACAAAAAGGCAAATCAAGCATTTTGCCAGAACAGCTGTATTTCAATATTGATATGACCATGGATGAATTGGATTAAGTTTCCTGGTCAAAACCTAGGTCAAGGTTGTTGTGGCTGAAAGAAACAAAAGTGCCAAATTTGCGCAAGCGATTAACTTCTATTTTTCCTTCACAGAATATCATGATGGAGCTGATTCTGAGTCAAAAGTGTCAAATGTTGACTTGTAACTATTAACTTGAACAAAGTGGTTTGAATGTTTTCCAAAGGTCTAAGAAATTGAGATGATAGTGAAATATAAGACAATGAAGTAACTAGGTTGAATTTACTATTGTAAAGGATAAAAGGGGAAATGTACTGTTGAAAAAATTCAAATCACTAAACTGTGAGAAAAATAAAAGGGACCAGGACAGCATTCAGCCCACATGCACTTTCCACAGGTCACCAAGAAGGGCAATGAGCCAGATGAGGAATACTGTTAATATTTATGTGGACAGCCGTTATGCTTTTGGGGTGTTGCATGAATTTGGGGCCTTGTGGAAACAGCGTGATTTTCTAAAAGCTGATGGAAAAACGCTGGTTGTTCAAAAGACTCAAAGGGAGTATGGATGGGCCTAGTAAACTCAAAACAAAGGCCATGCCTGCCATCCCATTTCTTCCACACCTATTGCACGATAAGCCATGGCCTAGACCACGTGGGAAAAGGAGGCATGCATAATTCTATTAATGAGTCATTTTTCACAAAAGGTTTTTCCACAGCAGCAGAAAATCACTGCTCAAAAAGCATGGTCTGTGCATGGTTCAACCCAGAAAAGGGAGAACGGCACATTGAAAACTAAATTGGCAAAAATAATGGAGGAAACTGACCTGGGTTGGACAGATGCCCTGTCCATTGCATTAATGTATCAGAGGATGAGGGTAAGGTCAGTGCATGGAATGACCCCTTATGAAATACTGTGGGGTAGAGCTCCCCCAGAGTAGGAGGGACCACCATAGAGGGACTAGAAGGTGTGCTTGACTATTGTATTAACTTGGGAAGGTTGTTGCGTAATAACTATGTGCAGGTATCCCAGGCGTGACCAGACAAAAGTCAAGGGGAGGTGAGCCATGGCATCGAACCAGGAGACTGGGTGGTGATCAAGGACTTCAGACGACGTCACTGGAATTCTGAAAGGTGGAACGGACCGTTCCAAGTCTTGCTGACGACAAGAATGGCAGTGAAGGTGGCTGAAAGAGTGACTTGGATCCACGGCACACACTACAAATGGGTGCCAGGCCCCAACGAGGAAGGGTCAGAGGCTCAAAGAGACCCTTCGGACCGAATTGGACCGGACATCGCGGCTGGGAGTTCCTAGAGGAGGACTGGCCGAGTCCCTACAGGACTCCGTGGGCGATACCAAATAGAGGACAACAGAGACAGTGTGAATCGGTGGCAAGAGAACTGTTGCACAGCGATCCAGCAGTATTGGCGGTAGGGTTTCGATTTACTGTGAACTGCATCCCGGTTGTCCCGGAAGGGAGCAACACAACATCAGACGGGTGGTTTTTTCATCTGATTCTTGCACTGACACGACGATTAACAACTATAAGTATGTGTTTCAAAGGTGCAGGGAGGGCAGTTCTGGCCGGTGGAAAGGCCTGGAGCTCTCTGGGGTTGGCACTGGGAGTCCTGTCCCTATCCTCAGGACTGACCAGAGCCGACTCAAGACGAGTTAGACATGTATATGAGGGGGAAAATGTTGAATTTGAATGTAATGTCGTTGATAGAAATTACCTGACGTGTGAATATATGGCGATTTCCCCTCCAGAAGTATATGTGACCGGGGCACGACCCATCAGAATATTGGGAATTAAAAATATTAGACCAAAGACAGAAATCAGAAGCAGAAAAGCAAATAGAACAAGAAAAGGAATTAGAAGCTAAACTAGAGAGACTGGAAGTGCGAGATTTAATAATAGAAACCTCAGCAGAGGAAGAAGAGACTGGTGTTAGAAGCATGCCAGGGGAATCATGCCTGTGCTTTGGCCATTTTTACAGCACAAGGCTATGAACATTAGTGAAAACTGCTGGTGGTGTTCACATATGGGTAGTCAATGGAAAGCTGAATCTCTGAAGAAAAAAACTAAGAAAATTTAGTAATGGCCCATTTTCTAATATCAGAAACGCACCGCAGGTTTTTGACATGATTTTTGAATTGCCTATTTATACTAGGCCACTGCCTAAGGCAGGTGGGACATGGGTCACTGCGAGCCCACTAACAGTCGCACGAACAATAGGTCAAATATGTGTTTGTAAGGTTGGAAACATACCAGTAGGAAATTCTAGATGTGAAAAATACATCAATATGTTTAAAAATGGGAGTAGTATACTAACTGAAGACGGAAAGGAAGACATAATGTTGAGCATAGGCACAGAAACATTATCAAAACTGACACTGCAGCCGATTGAGAGCCCAGCCTTTGCATGGGTATGCGGAAGCTTAGCGACACATCAGCTACCAAAGGGATGGAGTGGTTGTTGCTTTCCAGGTATTGTTCACACCAAAAGTGAGGGGTATAGAAGCGCAGTAGAAGTTAGTACCATTAATGCAGGGGCAAAACATTAGAAATGAGGGAGATGAAGAGGAAGGTGATCTCGAAGGAAATTTTTGGTAAATGAAGCTGTGACTGCAATGACCAGATAACAAGGTTAAGGTCAACAGTGGAAGATGGCTAGAAACGATTCGAGCCAATGTATTTATATCTTTTGTCTTTAGGTTTTTTGTTTTTCAAAGTGTTTTTAATATCATTTGTTTCATATTTTACAAGGGTTTCATATAGTGTGTTGTCTTTTATAAGGGGTTGTGTCTTAAGATGTTTTCTTTTTCATTCTTTTCTTTTCTAGGGTTTTTTTTGTTGTTTTTTTTTTGTTTTTTATCTTTCATATAAGGTGTTTTCCATATATCATTCATTTTATAGAGGGTTTTTATCCACGTATATAACTGTCATTCGGACAAGGGGTGGATTGTAATGGAAATTTGCAATTTACATATGCTTAATGGAAATGTACTTATGCTTACTGAAGTAATTCTGTAGGCTGAAGTTTATTTGTGTCTTTCATGACAGTTAAAGTGTGCAAACATTGTCTGCTCAACAGGAAGTGTTTAAAGGCCGAGATAAAGGTGTTGGTATTGATGCAGGGGAGTTGTCGTCATAAATAAAGGGTCAAGACAGAGATGTGCTATCTGTGCAGGGAAACTGTCGTTATAAATAACGAATGTGTGAAGGTTTTATGTTAATGACATCTGCACAATTCTCAATTCTAGGAAATGTTTTTGGCTGAAATAAGTGTTTGGGTGACGTAAAGTAATTTGCAGAGCATAGGCATTAGAGCCGTGCTCGACCATTCCTTTTTAGGAAATGGTCTTGATAGAAATCTTGTGTAGCCCTTAAGGTATATAAGGGGTGTGAGGGACTGCCTCTCCACTCCTCTCATGCATGCTTGACGTGTGTAAGACGAGTCCTTGTACAAGTGAATAAATATATTATTTTACTTCTGACCACTCTTGACTCTCTGATTGATATTTGAGAAAATTCCACAACATAGCACAGCCCTACTAAGCTAAAGCTAGTACTGCTAGTGGTAGTGCCAGCAACCTTATTGGTAGCATAGCTTTTTGGACCATGTTCTTTGTCATGTTGAGCTGATGCCATGCCATGTCAAGCTATTGCCATGTTTAATCTTTGCCATGTCTCGTTGTTTAGTCTAGTCCATGCCATGTTATTTAGACCATGCCTTGTTATCCATGCCTTGTTCATTGTTTGTCTCATGCCATGTCATGTTTGGACTGATCCTATGTTCCTGACCTTACGCCTGGTAAATCGTTTCTGATCTAGATTGTCCCAAAAATAAACTGCACTTGGCTTCTATTCGGCTTAACGCCTCCATTCATTACATTACTTTTCTTTTCAAAGATTAAGCATGTTTCTGTGTACAGTGATCATTATTTTGGACATGAGTGTTTGTGATATTATAGAATCAAAAGCTCATCTGGATCCTATATATGCTTCACTGCGCTTTGGAACTTCTCTGGCCAGCACCAGCCGATCCAGCTTTGGGAGTGTTTGTGAATCTATGACACAAAGTCTGGTGAGTACCATATATACAGTATGTTCTAGATGTTGTGGCTTGTTGGAAATTAAGATTTAATAAAGTGTGGTGTAAATTCAAAATGCATTACATTTTGGTTGTGAATTCATCATTTAATGAATCTTTTCTTGTCATGTTAAAAAAAATTCATATCACTTTTTTTCATCTGGACTTAAATACAGCATTTCCAGATTTTAGGATTTTTCGAAATTGTATCTCCCAATATGTTGCCCTATTAGGGTATAAAAAAAAATTAAAGACAATATTTAAATGGTTTATTTGATGGAGAAACAAAGCTAAACATGCTGCATGTATGACATGTCTCCGTGTCCTAAAATTGAGGCACCGCATTTCCCGCACCATAAGGTGGGATCTATTTCTGTACTTAATCCATACATAAGGCGCACCATATTATAAGGCGCATGCAAAAACATACGGTCTACCAAAAATAAGGGAACGGAAGCAAAACAGTTGAGTTTAGTTGAACTTTATTATACAATTTTACAATACACTCACATATATTTTTTTTTTTATCAAAAAAAACCTAACCATTCCATTAAACCTGTCTTTAACCTTACCCATATCCCACCATAGCAGCGCAAGTGTTTTGGAATAAAATAATTGTACATATTTTTATTTAAGTACATAGTAGTTAAGGACACATAAAAAGTGTGACCAATCTTTGCAACAAATCAATAAAAGTTATTTTTTTTACCACCTAAATGTGCAAATCTTGTTCTAGCGATTTACCAAAACATTTTTATTTTTTTTATTGTTGTTAAAAATAGATAATTTATTGACTGGAAGCTCAAACTTTTAAATTTCACTTCTTTATTGATCATGATTATGTGAAACTCAAACTTGTGTTTTTAAGGAGGATGAAGAGGAGGGTCTGGAGAGGAATGAATGTGTGTCCACTGAGGGGAAGATACTGACTGAAAATCTAGGAGAGGGTAAGAAAATGCATAGAGAAATGGTTTTGCTTTAGAACAGAGATATTACATTGGACAACAACTGATAACTCTGTATTCAATACTACAGCACAAGTGATGGTTTTATACAGCTTCAAGTCTCACAAGAAGTTTGTAGTCTGCTCCACTTACAATCACATTGTTACACCAGTTATATTCTAACAGAAGCCACTAACTACGTCATTACTGAATTCCTACATTCCTACTTCCTGCTTTGCTACTGTTCGGACGCTCTTGCTTACAGCTCTGCGCTTTGCTCTATTGCTTTTATATTTTATCTCCTAATTTTAACTTCAGCAAATCAGCACAGTGCTCAAACGACAAATATTGGCACCAACAAAGTTTCTAACTGGAAGAATTGCAACAAAAAAGGGGAATTTTTCTCAAACCAGCCTCCCATTGACGACAGCCATCAGCTTACATTCCGGAGAAGGGAAAACACAGCTGCCTACACTAAATAATATGCCTCCTCTGGTTGAAGAATCTACCTGCTGCACAAACTGCCACAGACTTCTACAAAGGATTGCAGTTCTTGAAACAATGCTACTTGTGGGACTACCAAACCAGACGGAACACACAACAGAGCTTCATCATGGACGTCCCCAGCACACAGCCGGTGAGTCCCATGAATCTAATGCTCCTAAACGGGCCATACTGAGTGCCGAAATTGATCAACATACTAATCGATGGCACAAACAGGGAGCGAGACCCAAAGGCACTCGAGACATCAGATTGTCACGAGTATCGCATTTTGTAGCGTCCTCTACCCCAAACACTAGCTCCCTACCCCCGCCAATACATCTGGAGAACAGATTTGAAGTGTTAATGAATGTGAGTGAGGAATCTCCAGACATGATGAATGTGGTTGAGGAATCCCCAAACATGATCGGACACAGATCAAATCAGCCAGCAGCTAACACCGATGCTAACTGGAGCAGACAGCGACACTCAGCTCTTAGAGCAGCCGAGCCCAGGACTCTGATAGTGGGTGACTCTATTATCAGAAATATTAGCAGCAGGGAAACAACTACATGCTGCCTTCCACAAGCAATAGTTTCCGATGTAAACAGGGAACTTAAGAGCATTCTGATGAAATATAAAACTGCAAACCGACTAATCATCCACGTGGGAAAGAATGATATTCGGAAGGAGCAGTCAGAACTCCTTAAAAGGGATTTCAATGAACTTTTTGAAATGCTCAGAAGTCTAAAAGTTCAGTCGTTCATCAGTGGACCACTCCCAGCAAGAGGAACAAATAGATTTACACGTTTGCTTGGGCTTAATACATGGCTGCAAAAAACCTGCAACTTAAAGGGACTGAATTTCATCGACAACTTCAATCTGTTCTGGAGTCAGAGACAGTTGTTCACACATGATGGCCTGCGCCCAAACAAACTGGGCTCAAGAGTGCTAAAGGACAATATCTACTTCTCCCTCCATCATCCTTCAGCAGTGTGTGCAAATCCACCTAATCTGAATGGCACAAACACACCTGGACAGAGTACAGCTGACCACAGGACTTCATTTCAGCACCTGAATGGACATGCGGCTGACACATCCCACAAGGACAGCGATAACACCACGCAGCCACAACAACCACTGTTCACGGACACAATCCTGACTGAGCCCTGCCCAGAGAGCTCACCGATAGACAGTGACGTGTTAGAACTGCTCCAAGTTTCATCAGCCAAGGACGACTTTCGGGAAAACAGCCAGGGCCAGGACAACATATTACAGCCACCAGTAACACCAGAGCAACAGCCTCTCTCACCGGATACGTTATCCCTCTCCCCAGCATCCCCCCTGCTGTGTTTCTCTGAGAAAATGGAGGAACTGGTGTATGCTGGAACCAAACTCGCCCACTCTTTTGCTGCGAGCCCCCAGACATCAACAAAAAAGCGGCGAGCTCCACAACCACCAAAGCCTGTGGGCCCAGCTCGACCTCCCACTCCTCCTGCGAGAGCTCTTCGGCCGCTACCACAACGCCAGGGCCCTCACCATCCTCCATCTGTTCTAGGTGAACCAAAAACAACTGATAAAAGCTCTCAGTGATGTGTGTCGGGTCCCCGCTATGATAACAGTGACTTTGTCAAATGTTTACAGAACAAGCGGGAACCCAGTGTGCCTGTTGCTTTTGCTATTTCAGTTTTATTACGTGATAGAAAGCCAAAGGCCTTCTCAAACCGTTTGGCAAACCCACTTAATCTGTTGCATATTACACGCCAAACTAAGATTACAGTAGAGACAGAAAGTAAGACTGTTAAGTTAGCACTTTTAAACATCCGTTCACTTAAAAATAAATCACTTCTAGTCAATGATTTAATAACCACAAACAATCTAGATTTTATGCTTCTAAATGAAACATGGCTTGAAGACAGTTGCAGTTCAACAATCCTGAATGAAACAGCCCCTCCTAACTTTACTTTTATGAGTGTCTGCAGAGCTGTTAGAAGAGGTGGAGGTGAAGCTGCTCTATTTAAAGATGTCTATCAATGCAAGCAAGTGTCATTTGTTGATTACTTGTCTTTTGAATATTTGGGTATTGTGTTAAAAGGTGCTCCTCGCATTCTACTTTTAGTCATTTACAGGCCTCCAAAATACTCTCCAGCCTTTGTGGAGGACTTTACAGAACTGTTATCAGCAACTTCCTCAGAGTTTGACTGTCTTGCTATTACTGGGGACTTTAACATCCACATAGAAAATGCAGAATCCAAAATGGCAAAAGAAATTCTAACAGTTTTGAATACTTTTGATCTGACTCAGCATGTACATAGACCCACACACAATCGAGGACATACACTAGATTTAATTATCAGTAAGGGTCTAAACATCTCATCCATTGTCATTAAGGATGTAGCTCTATCAGATCATTTCTGTATTTTCTTTTATATATTGATCTCTCCGACTGTTGAAGCTAGATCTATCTCGGTCAAAAAGCGATGCTTAAATGAGAATACTAGTGCTCTGTTTATGAAGGCTATATCTTTAACACCAAGCATATCTGCAGACTCTGTT